>JBBPBS010000529.1:1623592-1634865 GCA_037974835.1 Cicer judaicum | reverse complement strand
TTTTTAAAAAAAAAATTGTATTTATTACTAACGTTGCATCTTATCTTCGTAGTTTACTTCAATAGTCTTTTAAATAAACATATATTTTAAAAAATAAAAACCAAAAAATATTTTAATGAATAAACATCTTTTAGAGTATAATTATTTTATAAATAAAATTTAACTAAAAATTATTTTAACTAAATATTAAACCCATTTCCTTTCTATCAATTCAACATCCACTAAAGTTTTTTAACTACTTTTTAAGGCAAGATTTTTATTAGGCAAGGTTATTAACTACTTGAACTAAGTAATATATTTTTTATTAGGTTCAATCAATTATAAAAATAGATGTGATTTATTTATTTAATTTTAATTTCTAGACAAATCCCTCTATTTTTTATTTGCATGTTTAATGATAGGAAAAATAGGATTAACATAATTGTTTGTAACCATGCAAATGCTAAAAGATACAAATAATTATGAGATATTATATAGTATGACTTTTTCAAGATTTTCCTTCCACATGTCAACAGGACACATGAGACCTATAAATGCATCCAAATCCAAAAATGTAAAGCAATATACCTTTGTCCACAAAATTTGGGAGGAATTGCACACCAAATGCATGAAAGTGACCTTTTCTTTGTTCGGTTTTTTGTAACTATATTTTCCGTCCAAATTAAATATGTGGGTTCACCTTTTGGAATATTTCTTAAAAGAAAAATGGTTGTGTAATGTAAATTAATTTTGCATTCATACTTAATATGAATATCTCATATATGATTGTAACTTTCATTCATCAATTAATAACTATATAATTAATTATTTATTATATTTGTTGGTGTAAAATTATTTATACTATTTGGTTATCAAACCATTCTTGTAATAATATAATAGTATTATTTTTTATTATTAGATGAATTTTACTGTCAAAAGAAAATCATTGATGTGAATTTGCAAGTCAAAAGAAAATTATTTTGTGAATTTATGTCTTATTAAATCACACATTTGAGGTACTCTAATTAGTAAAATGGACTTGAAATGTATTTAATTAGAATAACATATGAGACATAAACAAAAATAATATATAAATATAATTGATATATTTGATTTATTATAAACCTTTATATACTTTTTATTAATATTTTATTTTGAATAGATTATGTGATTCATGCTATTTATAAACCATTCTTGTAATAATTAAAAAAAATTAATAAAAAATTAAAATATTTTATCTAAATTTTAGACACCAAATATATCGGTGTATTTATTTAATTTTTATTTATATTTTATCATGAGAAATATATAAACATTTATTCATATAAAAAAATCATGTATAATATGAGTGGAATTACCATAAGTTCCAAGGTATAAATATTTGTTGCCGAATACCCTGCCAATTCGAGCTTCCCATCTTCCATTGTGGTGGTGTCTAAACATTTTTAAAAATAAAAAATAAAATAAGAGCATTTTCTACCAATTTAATATTAAACAAAAATACATGGAGTGCAATGTAAATGTCAATAGGAATGGACCATAATGTTGGCTACCCATTTGTCACCTACTAATTTCTAAAGATAAAATGTTACGATTCAACGTGACATTTATTAGATGGTATTAAATGCATTTATTTGTATAATTATGAGTTCATTAATTCATACTACTTCTGGTCCTTTGTACAAGATTTCTTTAATAAGCTTTAGATTCAAAATATTAAAAACAAAATTGACAAGTTTCAAGATATGTTTAATATTTAAATGTCTTTTATAATTTTGTATTATTATTAGAAATTAATTAATATTTATATTAGTGAATGTTAAATTATTAATGTCAATGTTACTTTAGTTAGGAATGATCAAAAACCAACATAGTTGGTAAAATGGCATTGCCTATGAAAAGAATTTGAATTCAATTTCAAAGAGTTGTTATTTTGATTGGTAGTTTAATCTCGTGTGAAAAAAAAATGAATGTCTCAATACAACTTGAGGATTAGTCTTATAGTAGACTTAAAGGGTCCAAACTATGGGGATAACTTGAACTTTCTATTGAGTTAAAGACTTTAATTACAATATATTAACAAAAATGGAGACATCAAAATAGATATTCATTTGATGTTTTGAAATAGTTTTAAATTATTTTCACCTATTTTTCCTTTCATTATTATTTTTTATTATACAAAACTAAAGTGACCTAAATTAGTATAGAATTTGCTCACTGATTCAATAAAAAAAATCAAATTAATCAATATTAATAATGTTAAAATAGTTAATTTTTAGTGTATGTGGAGATCGAACTTGCAATCTCCTTATCACTCAACTAATTTGTCAACTTTATATCTCTACTCTATTTAAGTATCAATTTGAATTTTTAACTGAATTATAAAGTAGAATGAGATTGTCATTCACTGAACTAAGGATTAAAATGATGATTTACTTAAAAAAAAACAAAATATATGAACTTTTTTTCTTCATTATTACATTATTCTTATTATTCTTATGAATAACCAACCACGTGCATATCATGGGTTAATATGTAAACCTACTTAAGTGCACTTTTGACTAAATAAAAGTTATTGGTGTGATATTGTTTTGCAACATATTGGGTTCTGTTTTATGTAAACCAACCTAAAATTCCTGTTATTGTGCTTGAATATGACACCTAAAATTCAATGTGTGTGTGATATTTGTTCAAAAAGAGAAAGTTTCTAAAAGTAAATCATAAAACTAATTAACTACATGTTAGCTAAGAAATTTTATTAATTCATAATTAATTACATAGACACAATCTTTCTTTTGAAGAATGCTAAAAGCAATTTACTCTATTTATACATTTCCTCTTTGTGAAATGTAATATCAAAAAGAGTATTTTCGCCTATCTCATAAAAAAAAAAAATTAATCTAACAAAAACAGAGTATATGTATTTTTCTTTTCTATGTTTAATT
The DNA here is from genome assembly GCA_037974835.1 of Cicer judaicum. Taxonomy (NCBI): domain Eukaryota; kingdom Viridiplantae; phylum Streptophyta; class Magnoliopsida; order Fabales; family Fabaceae; genus Cicer; species Cicer judaicum. Next base: position 1,631,941 of record JBBPBS010000529.1, on the reverse strand, counting down.
GTCATATTAAATTGACTACTATTTAATTTCTTTTTTATTAACTCAATTCTCACATTTTTTTAAAAAAAATATATATTTTTTAATAGGTTTATAAAGTTGGGCGAGCTCCACTTTCTAAATTCAACAAAGATATTGCTAATTAATTTAATTGAGAAATTCAAACATTATAGATCCTTCCATTTTGCAACAAAAATAGCATGTGTACCTTGCTACTCCTCTGTATTTTGAAACTCCTCTAGAAAATCCACTGCTTTTTCTACATATTGAAAATTAATTCATAAATATCATATACCATAAAATATATCATTTAAATTCTTTGTCATTTCTCAACTTTTCTATTCAACCATATTTATTAATCTACTGATTGAAAATATTATATCACAATCATTAAATTAATTTAACGATTTAGGTGAAATCAGAAAAATCACAAAAAATTTGAATAGAATCGTGGTTTAAATTTTTTAATAATTAAACCTTCTTAATGATCCAATATATTCTTCTTTTGATAGGCCCTCCATCTCTTTGAGTTCATCTTGATAATTTGATACCTAAAACAAAAATCAAAAGCATAGACATACACATACAATTTATATAAGCTACTAAGAAATTTCATATATGATTTATGAATAAAATTACTTTTACCAAATAATGAATTAATTATATATATATATATGAACCAATCAAAGATGAGATAATTTACTGGAAAATTGAGAATTGTGTCTTGGCCCCAATACTTCAATGCTGCCAAGTCATAGGCACGTGCTGCAGCTTCTTCATCATCATATGCTCCTAATTAACAAACCCAACTTTGTAGTCATTAATTTTTTTTTATCCCAATATCTACTAGCCACTTTCAATTCTCAACCACAATTTAATTCAAAACTATTTTTTTATAAAAAATTAATTTATATACACGGATAATATCTCAAGAAATTTTATACTTTCAGTTAATCATAATCATTTAATTTTTAAAATAGTTTAATTTTTATCATAATAATTAAAATTATGTAAATAATAAATTATTTTAAAATAGTTTAATTTTTATCATAATAATTAAAATTATGTAAATAATAAATTATGATTGATTGACCGTATAAAAGTTTTTATAATGATATTAAATTAAAATTAATTAACTAAGACACAAATTAATAACCATACCTAGATATACTGCATCCAATTGATTTCCATTGCCATCATAAAAAAGAATCATAATAAAGATAGCATCAAATAAAATAATCAACTATCAAGTGAAAGAGATCAAAAAATAAAAACTTATAGTAATATGAAAATAAATAGCAAAATTAATTAGAAAAAAAAAAATTACCTTGTCTTCCTTTCTTGCTCTGTGATTCATTCCAACAATTCTTATCCCACAAATGAGCCTCATATCGACCAGTCCAACGATGTCTTTAAAAATATGCATGCAACCCATTTTAGAAGACACAAAAACATAAATAAAAAACTAAAAAAGTTAAAATTTTGAATTGATTTGATTAATCAATTACTTAATTAATTAACCTTGTAACACCCCTATAGATTGAACTTCTTTGTGGAGGTGAATTTCTTGGTATACTTTTACGTGTACGTTGTTTCACCTTGGTGGTAGAAGAAGAAGAAGAAGTAGAAGTGTTTTTGAGAGTTTTTTGAGATTTCTTGGCCATTAAAACTTTACTCACAAAATAAGAGATGAAAACAGCACTACATATGCATATAGTTCGAAGAGTGAAGAAAAGGAGAGAGAGTTATATAAATATATATATGACCAAGTCATCCAATAAGAAAGGCATTAATTAAAATTATTATAAATAGAGGAAGAGAGTGAAAAAGTAGGTCTAATTCTTTATTTCTTTGTTTTTTATTTTTATTTTATAAATCTATATTTTATTTTTCTTGTCGATGATGTAGTGTAGTTGGTAGTTGAGTTGAAATATTTGAAGATGGGAAAGTGAAGGTTAATTAAGGTGAATTCATCAACATGTCTATCTTCACCTATGGACCATCATTTCTATATCTAATAGGGTTAGTGTCCATTTTTAATTTTATTAAGTAGTCCATTGTAGGTTTTGAATCTATTTGGGAGTTTAAGAGGGGAAGAGAGATATTTTCAAAAAAAGAAGAAGGATGAGATGGAAGAGAGAGAAAGCTTTTAGATGGGAGTTTTGGGAAGTTTATTTTTTTTTCCTTCATAATAACACAAAATTATTTTAATTTAGGGGAACTTAATAAATATATGGAGTATGATTTTGGAGGGTTTAGATAAATTATTTAGATATTTTTTGTATTGTTATAATATTTTAAAAATTAAAATTATGTTAATCATAAATGTTATTTTGTAATTTTCTACAAAACCACTTTATCAAATAAGGTATAAGATTTATTTCTATTTCTCTCTTTAATTTGTCCTCCCTCAAAGCTCTTCAATCCACTTCAAAAAATCAAATGAAGTTTAAGGCTCTTTTGATAGTAGAGGAGATGAGAAAAAGAAAAGAGGAAAGGAAAAGTGAAGGAATGATTTTCTCCCAACATTAATAAAAAGTTTAATTTTTTTTCGTAATACAAATTCTTCTAAATTGAGAAAACTCAAAAAAATATTTGAAAAAAGATTCTGAAGGGTTTATATAAATTTTTCATATTTTTCATCTCTTGATAATAATCTTGAAATAAAAAATATATTAATCATATACATCATATTCTCCTACAAAAACTTTCTCTCAAAGTAAGGTGAAATTTTTCTCTTTACTCTCCCATTCCCTTTTCTCAAAGCTCTACTCCCACCTTCCAGCATAGAACCTAAGAGTGTGTTTGGATGATGTAGTTGAAAATTCTAGAAAATTAAAATTCTAAACAACTCAAATGCTTCAATTTACTTTATGTCATTTCTTAAATATTATGGAGACTAAACTGTAATTTTTGAAAATTTCTAGGAACCAATTTGCAATTTTTGAAAATTTATAGGGATCAATTTACAAAATTAAAAATATAAATACTAATTTATAAAATTTGTAAGAATTATAAACATCAAATTGTAATTCGCATTATATAGAGTAATAAAGGAATTTCAAATTCTTATACTTCTTAGGAGGTATGTTAAATTTCCTAAGTTTAATTTTACCAAAATATTTCATAAAATCCATTTATTTTTAAAAAATTCAAAAAAAATTATCTAAACAATAAAATTTACATAATTTTTTTTTTTAATTCCCTCAAAAAATTACATTACCTCATTAAAATCTCTCATCCAAACATACTCTTAGATTCTATTCTTGAAGAAACCCAATTGATGTGAAAAGGCCAATATGGGCTCATATGGTAACGAAGTAAAGAATTATGGTTGCATGGAAGATAATGGGTAATGAATGGACTATATGAATATCCCAAAAAAACAGTTCAAAATGGATCGGATGGTTACCCAATTATTCATTTTTTAAATACACATGCTTTAAAAATGTGGACCAAAACTCTTGATAGAAAACATTAGACAAACTATTGTTGAAAAAAAAAATTTAGACGGTATAAAAACAAAATATGATCAATTTGTAGGGATAAAAAAATTATTTAACTCAATATTTAATTATAGTTACTTTAAGATATCATATCATCACTTTAGTCTTGTGTAAATAGTTTAGTTGATGAACTAAAAAATACCAAACAGATTTAAGTAAGAGGTCCTAGGTCAAAACTTACGAAAATAAGAACTCTATTTTCTAATTTCATACTAATATTAATGAGAATGCACAATAAAAAAAAAAGAATATTATAGTGAAAACTAAAAAGTAGTTATTTGTTTCGATTTTTTTTAAAGTCATACTCTTTGAAAACTCAGGGAGTAATAATATTTAAATTAAATGAGAAATAAAATATAGTAATGGAAGTGGATGCAATAGGGTTTTAGTTTTTGTTATACAAATTATATTTACTTTATTGAAAAAACAAAATTAAATTAAAAGGAAATAGAACATATAGTTTGAATTGTCATTTATAATTTATTGCTTTTTAGTATATTAATTGTATACTTTGTATAAGTGGTTGTGGTTTAAAATATTAGTGGTGTGAATGACTTTCAAAAATACTTAAATTTAATGGTTGCCTAAATAAATTCTTAAATAACTTTATTTAGAAATAGCCACGAGACCCTTAAAAAATAACAATGCCAAAGAAATACATTAGGATGAATTTCTTATTTCGTATTATACATATATTAAAGAGGAACAAAAGCAACAAAAAGAACCATTGACTATAAATGTAGCACAAATAGTTGTGTCTCCATGCTTGTCATAATCCTATGTTTAATTTCAATGCTATGTTTCCAAGCCTCTCATAATCCTCAATGCCTTTCTCTCTTTACCACTTCAATAATCTCCCTCATTTACATTTCAAATTTTTATTTGTAACTGTTCATTTCCAATTCTGCACCTAATCCATTCATTTAAAAGAATAAACTACCTACATTTAGCAACATGATTCTGTAAACGAAAAAAATATTATTTGATATTGAAAATTCTAAATATAAATAACAATATAATAATATTTCAGGACTCTTTTTTTCAAGAGTAATTGAAGCCACAAAATAGGATTTCTCACATTGCAATTTTGAGTTTTAGAAAAAATAACACTTGTAAAACGTACAATATTAGAACGAAACGATTTAGGTCGAATGAATGAATATATTATAATAGGAGAAATTGATCCTATTTATACAGGAAAAAACTCTAGATAAGAGAGATGAATGAGAAAATGCAACAATAACTATTTTATTTTTTCAAAGACAAATTTCAAATTTGAAAATACAGACCAATTGATTGATTTTTTAAGGATGACAAAAATTAGAATTTGTGGCTACATGATGATATTAAAGACGAGATAATTAATGACATCAAACGAAAAATTAAGAATTTCTAATAAAAATATTATATTAATTTAAATACTCTCATTAAGTGATATTTGTCAAACTTAGCAAAATATAATTGTTACTTTACATATTACAAATTAATAGTAAGTGAGCTTGCATAGTTTAGGAGCTCATATTCCACCCCATGACATTACATAGACATAGTTATAAAGATTTATATGCTTTGCAAACATGCCAATGAATTAATACACCAATTGGAGGAAATATAGCCATTATTTCCAGCTAACCATAGGCTCCAAGTAGTGGCTGACCATAGCATAACCCTAGCCTTTCTTATGTGCTTCTGTTTTACTACTTCATCAAATAGAAAAAAAGAAATTGAAGACCTCCTATTATGTTTGATTTTATTATTGGACATTGAACTCTCTTTCTATGTAAAGAAATATCTAAATATTGGAATTAAGTGTCTCACTTATTCAAGTGGAGAGGGGTGAGGGATTTGATTAGAGTTTAAAGAGAAATATTATTTTGAAGAAAAAGACAACTACTAAAAGGAAAAGTAAATTTAATTCTCGATTTTGTCAAACCTAGTAGCTATTGTCTACAATTGAAGTAGAGTTCATTGTCATTACTACCTATATTTTTTTACTAACTTAGACCACCTATATTAGTGGGGGTATAACTCTATTCATGGATACAAACGAATCTGGTCATCCAAATCAATCCAATTGGTATTTTGATTCAACTTATTCAAGTTCGAACGATTCTACCCATTGAAATTCAATTATGTTCAGTTTGGGTAGCGAATTTAGCATTTTGAACTCACGAACTCGCAAACTCAATTTATTGACGTGACATATATATATATATATATATATATATATAAATATGTTGTTACTCTTGATGTATAGTTAAATTTAATTGTTGAATTATATTTGAAAATTTGTTGTTAATTTAATTAATTTAATTGTGTCGTTATGTTTGTGAATGTATTTTAAATATTGAATGATATGTTGTGATATAGTTTTATTATTTTTTAGATATTCAAATATTTAAATTTAATTATATTTTTTAAAAATAAAAAAAAATTCTTTATTATCCGCGAACCCAACAAGATCACGATAAGGTTGATTTAGTTCCACTTTGATGGAAAAATTATGGATTGAGAATCCAATCCAACACAAATAAAAATTATTAGTTCAGATATCAAATTTGACAAAAATCATTGCGACCCAACTCTTGCACACTCTAACCGAAAATATATATATATATAAATTCAATTGATAGAAAAAGACGGAATAAACAATTGTTGTAATTGATGAATTTATTATAATATTTATTATATCTTTTATAGATTCAAATATTTAAATTTAATTATATTTTTTAAAAATAAAAAAAATTCTTTATTATCTGCAAACTCAACAAAATCACGATAAGGTTGATTTAGTTCCACTTTAATGGAAAAATTATAGATTGAGAATCCAATCCAACACAAATAAAAATTATTAGTTCGGATATCAAATTTGACAAAAATCATTGCGACCCAACTCTTGCACACTCTAACCGAATATATATATATATATATATATATATATATATATATATATATATATATATATATATAAATTCAATTGATAGAAAAAGACAGAATAAACAATTGTTGTAATTGATAAATTTATTATAATATTTATTATATCTTTTATAGATAAAAAATTATTGTAATATTTATTATTTATTATTTATTGTATTTTATATTTGAAGAGTCTATATTCGTATATTTTAGTAAAACTATGTAAATTTGCACGCTATCTCATAATTATTGTGTTATCTCGTTATATATTGAGCGTGTTTTGTTTTAAATTATTAAAAAAAATGATTTTAATATTATATTTTTAAATATTATTTTTATTAGAAATTATTTAAAAATAGTAAAAGCTATTTTAAATTTATTTGTTATAAATTAAAAAGTAATTTTGACATTTAATAATTTAAATAATTATTGTTAAAGATTTTAGCATTATGAAATCACATTTGTTTTAAAAATAAATATCTCAAAAATGATTTTTGTGAATAGATATTCAAAATAGCTTTTCATTTTCAGCTGGAAATAGATACTCAAAAATAATTTTTGTAAATAGATATTCAAAATAGTTTCTCATTTGAAATAATTTTTCATATTTTGTCATGAGAAAACGGTGTAGTAGAAAACTAAAAAGTAATGTCATTTCTAAAAATATAGATAATTATTTATTTTAAAAGTATCTTAACTAATTATTAACAAGAAAAATAAGATAAATTTAAAAAAATTGAAAACATGAAATGTCTTCACAAAGTAAATAAACCCTAATATATATTCTTATATTTGTTACATGATTATTAAATTTTATTCTTAGGAATAAAATATCTGCAAAACAAATAACTTCTATATTTTATTCTTAAGGGAAAGTCTTTACATGGAAAAAATTCACAGAGGAAGAACTCAGATGGTTTTGTTTAGTACTAAAATTATGAGTTTGAACTTGATTAGTGTCATTCAAAAGGAAAATGTAAATTTATTTGGAAGTTTTATTAAACTTTATAATTTTTTTCTAATTTGAATTGAGGTACTAGACATCTGAATTTTTTTTTAAAAAAATACAGAGTTGTAAATAAATATATGTTTAATTGTCCTTTTAAGTTATGAAAAATATACTGATATTGTTATATTGAATATCATTACTTAAATTTGAGCCAAAAATTTCGCAATTAGGAATGAATTTTTTGCTGTAATTATATCATCTGTATGTATCTCTAAGTTATTGTATAACTCATATTTGAATTATTAAATTCTATAAAATTTTAATTTTTTTTCCATAAATTCAAAAATATTCTAAAAACAAAAAGGTATCTCAAATTGAAAAGAGAAAAAATATAATATCTTAAAAAATGTGAAGGTAGAAAATTAGGTGTAAGTGTACTCAGCACTTACCTAACCTAAAACCCCAACAACCAAAATTGGGCCACAAAAGTAGATGCACATGTTGGATGTTTTGGGCCCGAATCTAATCAAAATTTACAGTTTCCCAGCTCTACATTGACAATAACATTAAGAATTGTTTTTTTCTTTCTTTCTTTGGACAATTATTTTTAAAAGTCCTTACACTCTGTTTAGATTGATTAATTAATTTGAAGATGTATTTTACACGTTTTAGTCAATTATAATACATATTTTTATTATAATACATATTTTTATATATTTGAGAATATTAGAGATAAAAATTTCAAACATTAATTGTAGTAATAACTAAAATAAAAATTTATATAGAAGAATTAAAGAAAATAACAGCCACAATTTTCAAAAAAGAAAAAAAAAGTCTTGGATTAATACTTTGTTCACAGAAGCAATTATTTTATATCTAAAAAATTTGTTTCAAACAAAATAACAACAATAATTTATATATACTAAAATATCACAATTTAGAGTTATAATAATACTTTTTCATAGAATACCCATATATTAT
>JBBPBS010000529.1:1597044-1623307 GCA_037974835.1 Cicer judaicum | reverse complement strand
CTAAAAGTCGAATAAAATGATGATAATATATTTCATTCTAGATTTGTTTAAAAAAAAAATACATATGTTCATATTATACAATGTTTAAATTGAAAATAAGAATTATTGATAAATATGATTTATGAATATATATTTTTTCAATTAATATAAAGGAAAAATAAAATAAAATAAAATAAAGAAGAGATAAAATTTTGAAAGACAAAATGACACCTATCTATTTCATTTCACTTATTTTTTTTCCATCCTTGTGTACGTTTAAATGATACCATAGCTTTTAAAAAATATAACAAGACTAAAAGTATTTTTAATTTATCATCCCTATTTTACATTTTCTTCCCTCATAGATTCATTTCATCGGAAGTAATTCTATTTGAGCCGTTTTAAAAATTAAATGTAAATATTTCTTTTAGTAAAAATTTATTCTTCGACATTGTGAGAATTTAATCTCTTTTGTTACACTTCATTGAATTATACATTGACAAAAACAACAATAGTATTGATAACTAAAATTAAAAATTGATAATAAAAATTTTCTAACACAATATACAGTCGCATTCCTACTATGCGACTTCATGAAAATCCACAAAATAAAACATTTTGATACATTAATTTAAAAATAAGATATTTTAAAATTTTGTTTTTTAAAAATAGGATATAATTAATAAAAAAATCTGTACAATATAATAAAAAAATTTAATCCGCATTAACTTTAATTTAATCAAAATCAAATGAATCCATCAGACTAAAATTAAAGGCCAAAAGTATTATTTTAAAAATACAAAACTCAAAATTATTGGATTTAAAAAGTTTGGGGTAAAAAATGTATTTTAATTTAAAATAAAAAAATATAAAAATATAATTTTGAAAAACAAAAGAGCGCGTCTCTTTTCTGAGATCCAAAAACTACCCGTTGCATTTTTCCCTATTCATATATCCCACACTCTTCACTTCATTCTCATTCCTCTCTCTAATTCCTTCGTATCAATTCGTGTTTCAATTTCAATTTCAATTCCAATTCCAATGGAAAAGTACGAAAAACTCGAGAAAGTTGGCGAAGGAACATACGGAAAAGTATACAAAGCAAAAGAAATCTCCACAGGCCAAATCGTCGCACTAAAAAAAACTCGTCTCGAAATGGACGAAGAAGGTGTTCCACCAACAGCACTTCGAGAAGTTTCTCTTCTCCAAATGCTATCTCAATCTCTCTACATCGTTCGTCTTCTCAACGTCGAACACGTCGATAAAACTTCCAAAACCACCGGGTCCCACACAAAACCTCTTCTCTATCTAGTCTTCGAGTATCTCGACACAGATCTGAAAAAATTCATCGATACTTTTCGTAAAGGAGTTAACCCTAGACCGTTACCGAATTCGCTTGTTCAGAGTTTTTTATTTCAGCTTTGTAAAGGTGTTGCTCATTGTCATAGTCATGGTGTTCTTCACCGTGATTTGAAACCGCAGAATTTGTTACTTGATCAACCGAAAGGGATTTTGAAGATCGCTGATCTTGGTCTTGGTCGTGCTTTTACTGTTCCGCTTAAGAGTTATACTCATGAGATTGTTACTCTTTGGTATAGAGCTCCTGAGGTTTTGCTTGGATCTACTACTTATTCTACTGGTGTTGATATTTGGTCCGTTGGATGTATCTTTGGTGAGTCACTATTCCTTTTGACGCTGTTCGATTACTATACTTTTTTGTTGTTGCTTAGTTTTTTAGTATTGATTTCCAGTGCATTGATTTTGAATGAATTAATTTTGTATTAAAAGTGATTTTGAATTCTGATTAATAGTGCGTTGGATTCTGGTTAAAAGTGATTTTGAATGCGAAGTAAGTTGTGTTTGTATGTTAATTGTAGAGGTAAATGTTTCAATTTCTAGTTTCAAGATATAATTAATTTTAGATGGAAAATTGATTCTATTTGAGAATATTTAATTATGTCAAAATCAATTTCATATGTCTAAAATGAATTTTATTTCCTCCAAAAGTGGAACAAAATGAACATGTAATTAGGGTATTTGATGGAAATGAAATGTCTAAGATTTGGATAATTTTCTATCTCTATTAGAATTAATGATGGAAATGTAAATTGCATTGGTTTACTGTTTGTTTGTGTATGCAGCTGAAATGGTGAGAAGGCAGGCTCTTTTTCCGGGGGATTCTGAATTCCAGCAGCTTCTCAACATATTCAAGTATGGAATTCAAACTCACTTATGAATACTTTTTTTCTTTCCCATTCTTATTTATAGAGCATTGCTATTTGCTGTGATAAAGTGTTTTCTTTTTATTTTTTGTCTTTGATCATTTCATAATTGTTATATATTTCTAAAGCTTTGTATACGAAATGATATAATGAATAGTGTTTATTTACATATAGGGTTAAAGATTTATACTTACATATTACTTAATAATTTTTTTAAGTGTAAAGTTAATCAATCTAATAGTTGAACTGGAAGTTTCATATTAGAGTACACCACATTTTATAAATAGTTCATATAGCATGGTGTTGGTTTTTGGTTTTATGTGGACATTACTTGGTAATTTTTTATAAGATGTAAAAATTCCTTAATCTAATAGTTGAATTGAAAGTTTGCATGGAGTTGATAAATTTTTAATGAATTTATATATATAGGACATTGATTGATATTTTATTGCACAGTTAAATTTTAACTTGTAAATATTAATTTAATGTATAAGTAAATAGGTATTTTACATAGAGTTTAATTGTCATGCAGTGTCGGTATTAACAGTTTTCACTGTTAATTGTATGTTAATGCTATATGGAGTGTATAAGAAGAAGTGATGTTTCGTGTTGGATGAGTGTGGTGTGCTTTTTCAGAGATGTCTCCCATGTGACCTTTTAAGAAAGATGTAGAGGTTAATGGTTTGGTTTGAGATATGATTTTTGATGGAATGTTATGATGTTGTCTGATGTAGCCAACTAATAAGATATGATTTCATTGTTATTATTGTTGTTCTTTCTTTAATTGGGTTTGGAGGACCCTTGTACTTTCCTTGATATATTTATTCTATTTACTGTTTAAAAATAATAATAAAGATTGAAAGATTCTATAACATGCTTCAACGGTTTGTTTGGTAAGCGTCGCATTATTATTATATATACATATTATAGTAGTTATTAAGTAGTAGATTCTGTCACATGGAAAAGTTAGTTAAAGTTTAGCTCTTATTTCAATTGACGTTGTTTCATAATAAAACTAGTAGAAAAGTTTTTTCACCTTATCTTGTACATTATTTAAAACTAGTAGAAAAGTTTGTCACATTTTTATTAGCCATTTTCATGCTTTCTCCCACTCTAAATTCAACTGTGGTGTTTACTTATTTGCTACTAATTTAATTTTTCAAGGCTTTTGGGGACTCCAACAGAGGAGCAGTGGCCAGGAGTTAGTGCTTTGCGGGATTGGCATGTCTACCCAAGATGGGAGCCTCAGAACTTGGCAAGGGCTGTGCCCTCATTGGGACCTGATGGAGTGGACCTTCTCTCGGTCAGCGTTCCTCTCTGTCTAATTTTGCCTTCTGTTTCTTAGTTTATAAGCCTCTCGAGAAATTGTTATTTGCAAAAGAGAAATTAGCAATCAGTTCTGCATTGCATTGCATTGAGAAGAATCAACTAATTCAAAATATGGTTTGTCATAAAAATTGCATTTTAATCTGAAGATGATAGTATGGTTATTTGATAAGGGTGTCAATGTTACTTTTACCACCTTAATCAGTTAACAAGATGATAATCACTCATTGATGCATTGCAGTACATGTTAGTCTCTGAAGTTATCTAAACTAAAGTAGCTTTGCTGTAGTAGTGATATGAAATTATTATACAGATTTGGAGGAATATGACTGGATTGTTGTATATGCCATAATTATTCAAATAAACACGCATCAACCTTCACTTTCACCATGTTCAATAATGTATGTCTCTTCTTTTTCTTCCCACCAATTCTTGGGAATAATTGTATGCACTTATGCACCTGCAGAAAATGCTAAAGTACAACCCTGCTGAGAGAATTTCTGCCAAAGCTGCACTTGATCACCCCTACTTTGACAGTCTTGACAAGTCTCAATATTAATGATGATCCTAGCCGGAAGTTTTTGGTACAGAAGTGTCTGTTAAGCAACATTGTATTGCTGTTAGTGACAATTAATATACTGTATGGAGTTTAAGGGTGTATCAATTTGGTGTTATGTAATATTTCCTCATCATCTTGGTGATATGAACAATTTAACTCTTGGTTGTAGTTCATGATTGCCATGCCATTTCTCTCTGTAGGACCCTTGAAGAAAACTTAATGCACCTTTAAAAGTTTATCTGTTGAGATTGAAAGTGATGGTTTGTAAGTGTGTTTTTTACCTTGGTCAATGCAAATTATTTTTTTTTTTTTTTTGTTTTGAGGTGGGCAGTTAATTGGGCATGAGTTATGGGATATGGTTTTCATTTTGCTCTCTTTTATACTGTTTGTGCATTTCTACTGTCTTGCCAGTGAGGGTGTTACCTCTTTTCACAGGGAAGGAAAAAAAGTAAAGGCCACGCTATGCAGTCAAAGAATTAGTATACTTGTTTTATGGGGTCAGCCTTCTCTTCACATGCCATTGTTGATCACTCCGTGTATGTTTGTGACACTGATTTTATTGATGCTTCAAAGTGCATTTTTTGTTAAAATCATGGTTGCAGGGTGTGATTACGCCAAATTCACAGCCAATTCAAGTATGCACTTGCTATTCTATGATTTCTGTACTTTGGTGAACTCAGTAACTGATTTGCAATTTCAATCAAGCACATTATGTTTGTTTTTTGGATTTAGAGTGTGTTATTGCTCATTTGTTGTTGAACTGTTTGATTTGTGATTTGAAGCATCTATTGTATAATGATTTTTCAAACATATTTAGGGTTCAATAAGTTTTTTCTCCAAATAAATATACTATTTTTTGTTTTTAGTCCCTCTAAAATTTTTCATCAGACAATAGTCACTCAAATGTTTTGCATTTATGATGTATCACATTTGAATTTTTTAGGGACATTTGAGGAACAATTGTTTGATGAAACACTTTAGAGACACTGAAAACAAAATACGATTTTATAGGGATAAAAAACTTATTTATTCCTATATTTTAACTATCACATACAAGTTTGTTGATTTTTAAGTTATCCCTGTTTACTTATAATCTATACACAAATTTTCTGTTTCTTCCAAAACTTCAGCCTCATTTCTTATAAAACGTTTCAAATTTTCAACTTACTACACCTTTCAAATGATTTCTTATATTAAATTTATTTTAAAGTCCCCTAATATTTTTTAGTAATGATATTTTTGGATATTAATTTTAAAATCTATGTAGTAGGACTTGTTTTTAAGTAATGACTAAGAAAATAATTAAACAGATAAATATTGTGATGATATTCAAATAATTCATTAATCATAATGAAGATCGAAATACAGTTAAGCCAATAGAACAATATACCTAAGAAAAATTTCACAAATAACATTCTTATGCTAGTACCTTCATACAAGGTAAACATCGCTGCATGTGTAGTATATATATAAATGGTCAGAATAGAAAAAACTAGAAGTTTTTTGCAGACACTATTTGCTTGGTTCTGCTTTGATGAATTGTGGCTAAGTTCCCTACTCAAGTGAAACTGCATTCCTCTTTTGCAAATCCGATTTTGTTCTGTTTGGTATCGTAAATCACCCTCTGATTCCTTTGCTGATAATTCCCAATGATAGCCATGTCATTTTCATCAGAAAGACTTGCAAATGCCAAACAAACTTGTGAAGCATCTTTTGTCATATACAATATGCCAGCTGCATCCACATTCAGCTCAACATTGTCCTCAAAATGCATACTTATTGTAGGTATGCTAACTTCCTCATTCCCAGTTAGATTAAAACATGTATCCAAAATTGATAACCCTGGTGCAGAAGGAAAACCAGAAAACTGTTTCAAAAACTCCGCCTTTAAAGCATTGTAGACGGATGGAGCCAGTCTCGTGATCACCGTTCCAGAATCAATCAGAACTCCGCCGTTGCCGACACTAGTACTTTCCAAAGCCACACCACCAACATCTATGCTAGTTAGATTCATTATATAAAAGTTGGATAGCTGTGGATTTGAAACCATGCTGGTGTAAGCTATTGGAGTAAGATTTTTGAAAACCGACGAGTCATTACCTATAACTAATGACCCAGAAGCTCCATTTTCTGTTGTTGGTAAACAATAAGAGAAAACACCTCCAAATGAAGTAATTGTTTGAGATATCAATGAAAGGTTACTTCTTCCTAAGCCCATTAGACCAGAAACTCCACCAAATAAACCTTTATTGTTCCTACCACAACCAAACACAAAATCACTCATTGAAATGTTTCCAAAAGTAAGGTGTTCAACACCTAGCTCGCCATCGGTATACGACCCATCACCATAGTTAACAACATAGTTACAACTTGATGGGTTAAATTCACATGCACCTGTGTTTCCTGATGTTAATTGAAGAGATTGACATGTTGATGAATTGCATAGGATTGATTTATAGGAAATGGAGTTTGAAGGGTTGAATACAGGTCCTTGTTGATTATAACATGACATACAAGGATCACATTGAACCCATGTTAAGTCACTTCCAGTATCAATTATCACTGTCATGTTCTGACTACCTAATCCCACTGTCACAATGTAGTTTAAAGTTTGCAAATTTATACCAGAAGATAATGGAATTTGGATTTGTGATGGTTGTTCTAAACTATGGCTAGAGAGCTTCATTCGAATTCTGTTTAGCATCGAACGAACACGAAGATTATCTAACATTAACTCTTTCTTAAGCTTTATGTTCCAATTAATTTTCTTCTTTGTGCAATAACCTCTATCCTTCATTTCAAGGATAATAGCACCTTTCTCCTTTCCTGAGAATTCAGATATTAAAAGGGGTATCACTTCTGAACCAATAAACAATAGATATTTAAAATTGTCATAACAGTAACCCTAGTTCAAAAGAAAACAGATAAGAAAATCGCAAACATAGAGGCCACGTTGCGTTGCAAATAATCTATTAACAGAATAAACAATGCTACCTAAATAAATATAAAAGTCAAGATGCTTTGTCAAAGACAGTTAATCTCTTCTTTTTAAGACTTTGAAATTTCATTGACAGAGAGAAACCAATGATGGGTGTTTTCTTTTAAGGAAAAAAAAAACATTCTTAGATTCTAATAACAGTAAAAAGGAGAGAACTTTTGATTAAATATTAGGAGATCCAATGTGAAAATTGATAAACAAAGAAAACCCAGAAATTTTAGAAAGAAAAAAAAAGTTTTTTTTTCCTGCTAAACTCACTTGATTCTGGGAGGATGCAACCTTGGTTACCAAATAATTGTTTCCTCTGCAACATTTGCACTTTGAAGATCTTCTTCTCTTCAAATGAACAACCCCCATTTGCAATGATGAAGTAAAATGAAACAAGAGAAAGAAATAATGGCAACATAGCTATGACCATTGGCATATCAATTTGGAAAAAGAGAAAAAGAAATTCAAGGGAAGTAAGAAAGAAGAAACATTGAGAGGAATGTGGAAGGTAAGGGTAATGGAGGAGATTCTTGAGTGGTGGAATTTGGCATGAGAACAAAAGAGGAAGTGCTGTCTTCTATACCCCACTTGTGCATGAGGAATTATTGGGGTTTCACGTGCACGTTTTGAGAAAACACACAAGAACTCTTGTGTTTGGATTTTGGTGATGTGAAAGTGGGTCTCTATGGACTTTGGATTTTTTTCATCATCTTATTATTGGCCTCTTGAGCCCTCATAAGATAAGAATAAGACCCAACTACCTTTCAATTGTCACAATTTTTTTGTCCTACACTTACTTTAGTATCGACGCTTTAGATCAAAGACGTGTAATATGTTTACTACTGACACAACACTAATATGTATAATTATATTTAATCACTCTATTTTTACATTTATTATTGGTGTATGGTGTATATATTTCAGTACTTTATAACTTCTAGTCAACAAATCTTATTAGAGATATTAATTAGTTAGTTACACTCACGAATCTTATCGAATTCACTTAGTTATATGTCACAAGTCATTAGGGAATCATCTTATTAGTCTCTTAAACCATTTAAGATAGAAATAAGACTAAACTACCCTTCAAATGCAACAGCATTTCGGGATATACTCTTACATTTAGGAAATTCCAAAGTTATGTAGTGACATCCAAAAGTATTGAATCAAAATAACAATTCACATTGTAAATTTGATAAATATACAAGTTCAATCAAAATCAAATGCTGAGATTATCACTTGTGTTAATGTTCGATTGTGTAGAATTTATTTCACAACTTTAACATATGTGCATGTTTAAATTCACTTTTTAGAGAACTAAAAGTGATTTCTAACTTAAAGCTAAAGTTTATAGTTTTTTTTACTTTAAAATGTGATTTTTACAAAAATTTATTATTCATTTAACTGTCACACAAACTTATAAAAAATTATATCGTTTTAAATTAAAATTATTTTTAACTAAAATTAATTATTAATACCATCAAAACCAAATACAGCTAAAATATTAGAGCCATTAACTATAAATATAGAGAGATATATTAATAAATTGAATTTTAATTTATGATTGTTTAATTTTATTCAATATTTTGTATTAATTTATAATATTTTAAAATTAAGAATATTATAAGTTAATTTGATTAAAAAAGTTACATGTATAATTTTTTATAACAAAGTTGTATTTGCAAAGGTAATTTTATCATTTAAATTATGATAAAATGCGTAACAAATATATATTACTAACCAAAATAATGTAATTTGTTTATTATCATATGCGCATTAAATACATGATAGAATAATGTTTATCATATAATCATCCTATCAGTTATGTATCTAACTCAGATATTCTATTATATTTCTATTCTATTTTGCACATCAAACAAATCCTAATTATAATATTATAAAAATAAAATAGAATACAAAACATTACAGAAATATGATAGGATATGAATATGATAAAGAATTATCATGTTATATGTTTGATACACATAATAACAAAATTGATAAAATTAATTTTATCGTATTTATTTACACTAATAAAAATATAAAGACAAAGAACACCAAAAAGTCATCTTCAGCAACATCGACGCCTTTTTCTGCTCCTAGATTTTTCAAGTTGAATAATCCACATTAGTTGAACATTCAACACATGGCCTCAAGAAACTTTCATGCAAGTAGTTTCCTACAAAATATGTCGTTGGCAATAGCAAAAGCAAGAGTAGAATAATTTCCCTACATAATTTGTTGATGACATAAGCATAAACTCCAATCCCAACATAAGAAAACCATGGGACTTCTAGAAGCCATGACTAGAACATGGTCTATAATAAGGTAGGATAAATTATGATTAATGTTGTTCCTTAATCATCATCGTCAATTGGAATCCTAAATGAATATCTACACAGTTTAATAATATTTTAGTAAAATTTTGCTTTATTTTTAATTTTATAAGGATTAAAATTATTTATAGAAAATATTATAAATGATGACCAAAAATAGAAATAGATAAAAAGTAAAATTTTATAGGAGTTTAAAAACATATTCAACTCTTATACTTAATTAATTGGGATGAAAATGATTTATTAGATATAAAATTGATATTTACTTGAGATAATTAATTAAGAAATGCAACATGGTTGTGTGTAAGAAAAGAAAATGGATGTTTGAGTGAACGTTTTGTAAATAGTGATTTTAGTATTTTAGATCAATTTGCATTTGTAAATTAATTAATTTAGTTAAAATTAAACTAAAGTGATTATTTTTTTAACTTTTTAATCTAAAAACAAGGTTAGAGCAATTTTTTTTTATCTAATGCATAACCTACTATTTTTATTACAAATTACAAAATCAATGTTTGCAGACAAAAAAAATAAAAATTGTACCTACTCTTGTGGGCCAGTGATTGTTATTAGCAATTGGAAGGTACAATTCTTACAAGTTGTATCATTGATGATGTTCATGATGCTTCTGAGAGGCACACTATTACTACTTGTAGCCAGAAATTAATCATTGTTTGCTTCTTATTTGGGTTTCCACAAAGTTTCTTTAGATGTTGATTGGTGATGCCAACAATATATGTACTATTGTCTAAGTTTTCTATGTTTCAATTTCATTTTCTAAAGTACCCAAAATCACCTAAATTATATGATTTTGTATCACTTTAACTATAAGCCATAATTTTGTATCCTCTCTTGAGTCAAGGGATAAATATGAATATTATGATAAATATGAATATTAAATTCTAATTTAAATTAGAACTTTACAGTTATGTACTATTTAATATTTACATTTTTGTTGAATATTTTTTTTTCTAATTACATTTAAATAAGTTACGTAAATTCAATTTACGTATTTACGTAATTTAATTTACTATATATAAATTTAATTTTATGTAAATTTAAATAATTTATTTGAATGTAGTTGAAAAAAATAAAGATGTGACTAAAAAAAGTGAATATTTTATAATTAAGAGTTGTAAAATAAAAATAGTGATTTATTTAATTTTTAATGCAATGTGGCATTGACACATGGCTCGATGAATCCTTAAAACCAAAACAAATTAATTAAATTAATTAAATTTATTTTTTACATGCATGTTTAGATTTAAACTAGAACAAACTAAATAAATCCAAAATTAATAACCAAAACAAATTAATTAAATTGATATAGTTTATCTTTTTACATGCATGTATTTGAATATAATTTCGCATCATTCAAAATTAATAACCTGATACTAAACTAAAGTAAAGCTTTATAGTCCATCACTAATTTTTCTTCATCAAAAAATTCCCTTCTTTTATTCTTATAGAAAACTAAACTTAACAATAATTAATACATATGCAATGATAGTGTATATTATTTTATGCATACATTTAATCAAACTACACTATAATATTACTTTATATGGTTGGATGTGATTAAAATCCATATATAAAAATATTTTTTTTTATGAATATATAAAAAGGTTTTATACTACGATACATATAAATTAAATTTTTTGGTTAACGTATAATTTAAAATTTTATATACATACTTTTTTAAAATAATTAATATTATTAATTTATTGTTAATTTTATTAGAGTGAAAAGTTGAGTTTATGATCTCATTCCAACTCTTCTAAACTATTAATAACCCTTATTATAATTACATGTATATAATACGAAAAGGATATAGATAGATAACGCAATAGAAACAAATTTAAGATATAAAGTTTGATTTAGTGATTGAGAAGAAAGAATTACAGAATGAAATAATAAAAAAGTCGCATATTCAATTTTTTCAAATTTACTATAGTGAATAATATAGTTACATTCACATCTTTCTCTATCTTGCATTAGAAAAGTCTGATGTTGGTCCATTTGTAGTATATACCCTTTTCTCTTTCTCTAATTAAAGTTTTGGATTTCTGACTTAAGGATTTGGACTTGAAAATTTTCTCAATTATGGCCCATTAGAAGATATATTGCTTTTGGGTCATGCCAAATACTAACTAATCAGTAATCACAATTATTAGGGAAGTCTAATATCACATCCTTTAATCCACACTTTCAACACACTCCTTTTTATCATCAATTTTTGTAAACTCCATGTAATTTACCGGGTCCTATATAAAATTCAATCAATAAAAAATAATGGAATGAAAAAATGTGTTAGATAATATTTTTATAATTATTATATAAAATTATAAATGTGGTTTACCTAAAATTCCTCAACTTGTTTTCTTTTCTTACATATTTTAATCGCAATTAAATTAAAAATTAAACATAAAACTGCAATTTATAATTTATTCATGATAGTATAATAGAAAGTGAACATACAAATATGAGATGCTAGTAATAAATATAGATTTAATTTATTTTGACTTACCATCTAAGTAAATGGTGTAATTTAGGGAGAAGGGAAAGGAAGCAAAATTATACGGTGAATAGATACATTGGTTTTTTCAATTAAAAGTAATAGTAAAATTAATTCATGAATTTTGTAAATTAATAAATATATATTTAAAATTAAAAAATAGTAGTTAAAATAATATATATTTAAACGATTATCCTTAGAGATCATAGTTTGACATATTAATGAAACATTTCACACCTCCACATTAATTTAATATTAAATGTCATTAGAATGCAAATTACTTTTTTATAAAATTTAAAATTTACATGAATTAATTTATCTATAATTAATCAATTAACAATTACAATTAGTCACCAATTTATTTTTGAAATGACTAAATTTTATTAGTAAATTTATCTCAAGAAATATAACATTGTTGCGTAGATAATCCACATATTCAATTAAAATATTACATAAAAATATTTAAGACAAAAATTTACACTTAGAATATTTTGATTAATATTTTACAATGTCAATAACATATTTATAATTTATAAAATTTAAACACTAATTTATTTAACACAATATTTCATATAGCAAATCCAAAAACATCAATGGATTAATGCAATACTATATTTGAGATAAGATTTTTTTCTTACTCAAATATAAGATAAGATAAAACAATATAATTTGGCTTTTTGAAACAACTGCAATCATAGAAGAATTCCATGGTCGTCTTATTAAATAAATACACTCACAAAATTAAAGATTTATGTTCCTGTTCAGTAGACATCCCACGTTATGGATCAATCGTCTCTGACATTAATTAGTTTGAAGGTGTAAAATTGTTTGTGGTAGCATCATTGCAAAATGAGGTTGCAAAATGGAATTTGCTCAAAGTGCCATACAGAATCACTCACACCGACATACCATTGAGAAGGTGTGAATAGGTACAAAATCATGGTTTCCAAAAAATAATGATTTTCGAACACAAATTTGAACACCACACACCTTAAAAATATACGATTTGTAATTTATTTTTATTAAAATATTTATTTTTAGGTGATAATAATGAGAAAATACATTAATTTAGAGTGTATGTTATAAAGTGTTCGACTTGATTATAAAAGGTTATATATATAGTGTTCGACTTACTATGTCAATTTATTACTTTCAAATAATATATTTGTTTTAAAAAAGTTTGTCACTTTAATTTGGGTCGTAAATTTTTTAGTCTACGTACATAATCAACCTCAAGGAGATCCTCGCGATGGTGGTGGTGGTCTTAGGATAGGTGCAAGTAAATATATTGTGACATTTGTTAGATAATATTTTTATTATGTGTTAGCAGTAAACATACTTTAGGTTTTTATATTCTTTAATGTATATATATCTATTGTAACACAAATATAAGTTTTGTTCATTTTATTTATGAACTTTTAGTCAATGGTTTTTTATCTTCTTCCTCCTATTTGCTTAAGTTAGATTATTATTGTTAAATAGTATGAAAGAGTTTTGATTGTTTTTGGGATCTAATGTAAAGTGATCCACAACTTAGTGAAGTTCGGTATATGGATCTGAGAAAAAAAGTTTGGACGACCCGTTTCGCGGCCGATACTAGTTTCCTCCCTCCATTTTCGTTTCTGACGCGATTTTACTTCTCTGTTTCCAGCGTGATTGTTCTTTTATTTCTGACACAAATGTTCTTTTGTTTCCAGCATGATTTCATTTGATTTCAGATTGACTCTACAATGGACATATTCTCCCTAATTTGTTTTGTTATTAATGATCGTGCTCATTGTATTTTTTATCATTATTTGTCATGGTTGGTGCTAAAGATTATTCTCTTCAAGCTGTTAGTCTCCACCTTAATGGAAATGATATGTAGGGTTATGTTGATGGAACTTCTATTAAGCCTATAGATAAAAAGGATTAAGCTAAATATGCAAAAGATTTGAAAATATGGAATGTTAGTAATTCAAAAATATTACTTGAATTGATAACTCACTTGAGCAGTTCATAGGTGTGCAACTAGAAAAATATGATATTGTGAAAAAGATTTGGGATAATTTAAAACGTTCGTACGTTCAAATTAACTTTGTAAAACAATATTAGTTGGAAAATTATATTATGACCCTTAAGCAGAACAATATGACCATCAAAGAATTCTATTTGGCAATGACTAATTTGCGAGATCAATAGGCTCTTATGGAATCAACTGAGTTGAAAGTTATCATAACATACATTGATTGGAGAGAGAATTAGCGTCTTATTCGATTTTTGATGGCTCTTCGTGATGATTTTGAGGGTCTTCATGGGGGATATGTTGCATCGTACTCATCTTCCTAATATTGAATCAGTAGACAATGAATTATTGGCAAAATAAATTAAACTCAAAAACCACTCCACTATGTCAAATAAGGGAAATCTTTCCACTCATCTATGTGTTTTTGTTGCTCTTGTTCAAAAAAGAAAACCTCAAGGGGAGGTGGGTTTTGTCATGATAAATGAGCTTTTTGCATAGAAAAAGGTCAATGGAAACATTGTGTCTAAAATTAGGGAGAGCACACAAGAATAATTTTAGGGGTCCATCATTCAATGTTGTTGTTTCTGCTCCTCCTGATATTGCATAACAAATCCAAAAACTTATTTCCACTCAGTCAAATGTCATGTTTGCCTAGTCTACTAAAAGTTTGAACTCTTATAGTATATTAGGTATATATCATTCTATATGGAGTCTTGATTTTAGAGTATCGCACCATATGTCATATGATAATAAATTTTTTATATATGTGAATCATGTTCCGTATGTGTCGGTTATGACTGTTGATGGCACTCTTATGCCTTTAGCAAACATTGGTTTTGTCTCCACACCTAACTTGTCTTTTTTATGATGTTTATTATATTCATAATCCCACTTTGAGTCTCGTTTCTAATAGTCAATTGTGCGATGTTGGTTATTCAGTTATATTTTCTTCCAATTCTTGTAGTGTGAATGATCCACATTACGGGAGGCTGATTGAGATAGGCCATAAACAGGGGAAATTTATGTTTTGGATGTCATGCAAGTCCCAAATACTGCAGCCTCAACATCCACTCCAAACTTATTATCTGATTGTCGTTCGAATTCTTCATCTTCTAGTTTTTATTTATGGCATACTCACATTTGATATGTTTCTACTTCTAGATTAAAATATTTGAATTCTACTGGAGCTTTAGTAAAGTTAAAAATCAGTGATATTTTCATATTGTTGTGGTTTTAAACTTGTTGAATTTTTAGTTTTAGTTTAGTAGAATTATTTCTATTGCATACACATCTTTTGATTTAGTTCACTTTGATGTTTGGGGTCCATCACTTGTTCTCACCAAAGGTAGATCTAGATATTATGTTTCATTTATTGATGATTACACTCATTATTGTTGGGATTATCTTATATAAAATCGGGTCGAATTTGTTGATGTTTATGATATGTTTCATACTATGGTAAATACTCAACATGATGTTGTAAAGTGTTTTAGTTGTGATTTAAGTGGTGAATATATCTCTTATAAATTTTCTGAATTACTTGTTTATAATGGAATCCACCATCAGACATCTTGTACTAATACTCTTCAGCAGAAAGGCATTGCTGAAAGAAGTGACTGTTATATTATTGAGACTTCTCGTTCTTTTTTGTTTACTACTTTGGTCCCTAGTGAGTTTTGGGATGAAACAACCGTTATCCATCTTATTAATAGAATCCTATTGTATGTCATATTAGGTTTATCTCCTTTTGAAAAATGGTATGCCTTTATCTCTGATTACTCTAATTTAAAAGTCTTTGGTTTTACTTGTTTTGTTCTTCATCCACAAGTTAAACGTTCTATGTTGTCTTCTCGTTTATGTCATGTATGTTTTTCTTGGTTATGAGGATGTTCAAAAGGTTTATCTTTGTTATGATCCTCATGTAAGAAAACTTTATGTTTCTCATCATGTTTTTTCTCTAGAGCACATTCCATTTTACTTTGTTTCCTCTGATTCTCATATTATGAATAGTTTGAAACTAACTCATACTGATATGTTTGATCCTAATGATAATTCTCTTAGTGATTGTAAAGTTGAGTATAGCAATGTCAATCACAAGAAAGAGATGGGTTTGAATTGTGATTTCACATTTTTAAAATTAAGATTAATCTTGGTTATGCAAATAGAAAACAAATAACGTTCTTGGTTAGTGAAATATACACAATTTAACTTATCTATTTAATTTGATAATCAAAAGAATAGAAATAAATAGAGATAAGAAAAGAGATAGATATCACATAGAGATATATCTTGGTTCACCCAACCCAGGTTACGTCTAGTCCTCACAACCGTGAGATTTTTCATTAAGTGTTCAAAATGGAGAACGTTCTTGATTTTTACACCACCAGTCTAGATCAACCTTGATCTGTTACAATATTAACCTTTCAACCTAGAAATGATTTTTACAAACACGTTTAATCTAACATAAAAGCTAGACTTGAGTTACAAATGATGTGTATGATAAAAATATTTGGGATCTTGAAACTTTTCAACACTTGTTTTAGATAAATGAAAGACAAACTCAATAAATAATTATCCAAGGCTATAGTGAAGACAGCTGCAGTTTGCTTGAAGAGTTTTTTGACTTGTTACTGGAACAAGTGTTGGTAGATTTGTAAATTGAACTCTTGCTTGCATCTTCTAATTGATTTTCAATTTATAAATGATAAAATGATTTGAATATTCAGTTTAATATGAATATATCCATTGGAAACACTTCCCAAGTGTCAAATATATTTTAAAGCAACTAAACATGTGTTTATATTGTTGTTCAGAGTTTTCATGACAAATGGAGAACGTTCTTGCTTTTGGATCTCATGGAAAACGTGAATGAGTGAGTGAATGAGTTGATGCATGTTAGTTGGTCTTTTGTAAAACAAGAACATTCTTCGTTTTCTGTTTTGTATGAGTGTTGGATTTTGACAGCTGCTCTATGTCAATCCTTTGTCTCAGAAACATGATGTGCTTCTACAAAAAGGTGCAATAGTAGTGTCCTTACTGTCATGGTTGTCCTTGCTTATAGTTTATTAATTTGGAGATTGATTTTGATGTTTTGATTTGCTTTTGTTGACCCCCTTTGATCAAATCTATCCAAAACAATCTTGTGTAAATTATTAAATTCCTCTATAATGAATACTGATAATTTGTAGTGTAGATATATGTACTTTCATAGCCCACATCGATCTTAAATTACAACAGGTTTTTTTATTTGTAAACCAGAACATTCTTGGATTAAAGTTACAAAAATGGAGAACGTTATTCGTTTATGTTTTGAGTGATTGTTGTATTTTGACAATTCTGATAATTGTTGTGTGCTAAGCTTTTCAATTATGTACGTGTGTCAATGATGCAGTGAATTTATCATTTATGTCCAGTTTGTCCTTGCTTAACTTAGCCATCAACTTCGGTAAGTCTTGCTTATTATTCTTGATGCTTTGCTTTGTTTTTTGTTGATCTTATGGAAATAATTTGTCCAAAATGATCTTGAGTATATAGTTATGTTCCTTTGTAATGAATATTGGTGATTTGGATTGTAGATTGATGTATTTTCGTAGTCCAAATCGATCTTGAATTAAAAAAAACTTTGTTCTTTGTAAACCAGAATGTTCTTGGATTAATGTTGTCAAACCTAGAACATTCTTCGTTTTTCAAGTTGTTGTCGATAATGATCTTCTTTTTTCAGAATGCTGTCAAGAATGTTCTTCGTTTTTATCTTTAATGACCAAAACATTCTCTATTTGTGTTTTATCAAATTTGATCTTGCTTCTTTCAAATGATCTTGTTTGTTTGATTATGCAATCCATCTTCCTTAAATAAAACTTAAGTGCACTCATTAGTAGATCACTATTCATAAAACTTAATCACTTAATCCATAAAGTTTGGTCTCATTAAAACATGCATCAAAAAGGTTTTTGCTTCAACAATCTCCCCCTTTTTCATGATGACAAATATTTTGAATAAATCATAAGTTTTATGGATGAATATAAATAAAATGCAAGAATGTTCATAGATATGTAATTAAACTCCCTATAAATACATGCAAGAGTTTAATTCTTATCATTCTAATTAACTCTCCCTAAACATATGCAAGAGGTTATTTCTTCATATTCTTCATTAATTACTTCCATCCTATATACATCATATATTTTCTCCCCCTTTTGACATCTATAAAAAAGGTTAATGGATAAAAATTTAACTAAAAATGTAAGGAGCAATACCATGAGTATACTTCACATAGAAGTTATGTGGTTAATCAATGCATTTATATATCAAACTTGCAAGTTTGCATTTAACATCAAGGAACATAGCATGTATGATGATTAAAAATAATTTTAGTCAATACTGCAATCAAGATATGAATAATGATAACAAAATAAATATTACATAATTATATGCAACCATTTTAGAACACTTGAAAATCTTTCAATGAATATACTCTTTTTTTTAAATGAGTTGACTTCGGTTTTTAGAAAATAATCATGTTTGTATTTTTCGTCTTCCTTAAATAAAACTCAAGTACACTCATTAATATATCATCATTCATAAAACTTAATCATTTATTCCATAAAGTTTGTTGTCATTAAAACACAGATAAAAAAGGTTTTTGCCTCAACAAGTTTTAAGACAAAATCCCAAATTAATATTTTGATGATAATCAAACAAAAGGTTAATTAAGACTTTTAATTATGATTATAAGTGTTTTTGTATTTAACATGTGCATTTGCGTGTGTTAAAACAAGATATGTATCAAACATTACAAAGCAGATCTTATTAAAATAAAGAAAGCAAAATCAGTGAAACGAAGAACGTTTTTGACGAATTTTCTAGAAAACGAATAACGTTCTCCACATCTGCGATAAATAAGAATGATTAGATTTTTATGTAAAAGATTAGATCCATGAAGTATAATCCATTCCATATCTTCATCAGAAAAATACAAGGATCAATCTACGCAAGAATTAATCCAGAATTCGAAGGCAAAACACTTTGCTTCACAAAATACATAAATCAAGATCATTCTCCAAGTTAAGCAAGTGCAAGTACAAACTGACACGCTGGAAAGGACACTGCTGTTGTACTTTTAGATAGACCTGCACATATGATTCAAGGTATGGAATTACTGCAAACAACTATCAAGATCAGAACATAAGTCAACTTATCTTAAGAAAAATTTGAAGAACGTTCTTGGATCACAAGAACATTCCTGGTTTCAGCGAGAACATTCTTGCTTTATGACTGTTCTTATCCATTCACTTACTCATGATAGTTGGACTATTTCCAACGGCTAAATGAGCGGTCATAGGCTCTCTTGAAGTCTATAAATAAAGCATAACGATGAAGAACAAATCATAATTCAAAGTGTCGTGCAAAGTATCACTCATTCAATCATACTCGAGTTTCTCAATCGTTCTAAGGTTCAATTATGTCCTTAGTGCGATATTAGAATTAGTACTTATTGAGTTCTAAAATCTAGAATCTATTCTCAAATAAGAGTTGAGCATACTAACATTCTAACAATCTAAAAAATCATTACTTTGTAACTCAAAGGCTATATTGTTGACATAGCTTGAGTAGTGTGTAAAAATACTTTTATGATTTTTAAGGTAGCTTGTAAAATCCTTTCTAAAATAATGTAAGGTAATCTATGGAAATCCTTTCTAGGTAGAACTTTGTAATAGATCAAGATTGATCTATGAAAACTATGTGAAAACCAAGAATGTTCTTACTTTGATCTATGAAAGCTATGAATTTTTAAAAACAGGCAATTGTTGAGACAAAATCCCAAATTAATATTTTGATGATAATTAAACAAAAGTTAATTAAGACTTATAATTATGATTTTAAGTGTTTTGGTATTTAACATGTATGTTTGAGTGTATTAATCAAAGATAGGATCCAAGCAAAACAAAGAATATATCACCATGAAAAGCAAAAATCTGAACATACAAGAAAGGAGAACATTCTTAACAAAATCTGGAAAATGGAGCATGTTCTCTAGGTCTAAGAATGATAAGCTCAACCTCAAGATCAATCAATCTCCACTAATTAAAAAGTATTCTGCCTCTGGAATTGACACTTATATTATCAGTACTTGACAAGGAACAAATAGGATTCATTCTAATCAAAGAAACCATTCGAATTAAAAAGAGAAAAGGTCATGAAAAGGTCATGACTGCCCAAGAATGTTGAACGTTCTTGAGATATATAAAACATCCAAAATGATTAAAAACTAAACCACCAGATTGATTATTAATCTCCATGATCTTCAAGACTAAGTCTCCAGATTGGTCATCAATCTCCAGAATTTTCAATAAACATTCTGCAGCAGTTCATCATCATTCTCGAAATTGTTTTGATAGAATCAGAACTCCAGGTCGAATTAATGACATCAACAAATATATCTTAAGTATAAAGGATCGTTAATCACGAGAAATATTATCAAGAACGAATGAATCAGTCCAGTCAAACATAACTCAAAAAATGTTTAAATGCTGGAATATTTTTAATCATATAAATTGGTCTTTGGTCAAAACTGGCAAAGAACTACCAATAGCTCTTTTTTACCATCATAAACCTTCCTAAAGCTTGTTAAAGGAAGGTCAAGCTCAAGGAATAATAAGAGCTTCAAGTTATAAGCAATTCATTACTCATTTCAATTAAACTTGATTTCTCTCACTCGCCTACATCGAATCAGTTTTGATTTTTTCCATTCGATTCTTAAAATCATTCTCGTGTATTTCTCTGTAAAGAATTAGAACTCAAACAAGTGTTGAGCCTTCTCAGACTCTAACAAAACACATTAAATCATATCATTGTAAACTCAAGGCTATAATGTGAAGTATATTTTTGAGTAAGCTTGTAGGAAATCCATTTTGTGATTAAAAGGTGAATTGTACAATCATATCTAAAGATTGATAGGTGATTTGATTGAACTCCTTTTTGGGTGTATATGATTTTTTTTTTTTTGCAACAGATCAAGGTTGATATGAAAACAGGGTGTGTAAAACCAAGATTGTTGTCCGTTTTAGCACTTAGTGAAAATCTC
Organism: Cicer judaicum; assembly: GCA_037974835.1. Taxonomy (NCBI): domain Eukaryota; kingdom Viridiplantae; phylum Streptophyta; class Magnoliopsida; order Fabales; family Fabaceae; genus Cicer; species Cicer judaicum. The sequence goes on along the minus strand of JBBPBS010000529.1, from coordinate 1,602,295 downwards.
ACAGTTGGAAGGACTGAACGTAGTCCGAGTTGGGTGAACCAGGATATATCCTGGTTCACCCAAACACGAGTTACGTCCAATCCTCACAAATGTGAGATTTTCCACTAAGTGCTCAAGGCAAGATCGTTCTTGCTTTTGCACAGATCAATCTTGATCTTTACACAGTTTGTACCTTTCTATCTAGAAAGGATTTCCTCATGTTTACCTTACACTATTTCAGAAAGGATTTTGCAAATTACCTTTTAAAACATAAAAGAAATTTTACACACTACTCAAGCTATGTTATCAAAAATAGCCTTGAGTTATAAAGTAATGATTTTGAGAATGTTAGAATATGGGTATTGCTCAACTCTGTTTGATAAATAGATTCTATAATTAGAACTCAATTATTACTGATTCTAACACAACACAAAGAATGGCTGCAAGCGTGAGAATGATTTTGACAAGCTTGAGTATGATGGAATGATTGATGCTTTTCTTGAAACTTTGAGTTGTGTTTTGTTCTTCATCTTGAAGCTGTATTTATAGGCTTCAAGAGAGCTTAGGACAACTCATTTACCTGTTGAAATAAGGCCAGCTTTCATGAGAAATTGGATGGATAAGATCAACCAAAAAGCAAGAGAGTTCATGTTGAATCCAAGAATGTTCTTGACATCCAAGATCGTTCTTCGAATTGGTTGGAGATGAGCTGACTTGTACTTGTGATTCTTGCTAGTCGTATGAGATGATTTCTAGTTTTAAGTCAAGTGTGCAGGTCTTGATTGAAGTACAACTTTAGTGCACTTTACAACCTGTCTTAGATTGATCCTTGCTTATTCTTGATAAAGATATGAAATGATTAAAGTTTCTAAGATCCAATCTTTCACAAAGAAAACTGATAATTCTTGATTATGACATATGTGGATAACGTTCTTCGTTTTATTGAAATATGTCAAGATAGTTCTTCGTTTTCTTGTTTTTTTGCTTTCTTGAATTTAATGAGATCTGCTTTGAAATAGTTGGCACCTAACTTGTTTTGACACACTCAAACACACATGTTAAATACCAAAACCCTTAGAATCATAATTAGAATTCTTAATTAACCTTTTGGTTAGTTATCATCAAAACATTAATTTGAGCTTTTGTCTTAACAGATATACTAACCATCAAGGACCCAAATAAATATGGGTACCAAAATCATTACTAACTTGTGATATAGGAACATCATCCAACAATGAAGAAAGAAAATTGATACATAGACAAGACATGCTCAATACACAAGAATTGAAAGGTATGATGCCTCATCTCATTACAAAAATTTGGAGTGTATATAACCTTTGGAAACATTAACAAAGCAAATGATGATGAAAAAGAAGAACATTCTTGACATCAGCAACATAATGCTTCCAAGGAAATCGAGATTGATAAATAATCTCCATTTCATTCTCCTTATAAAAGCTGGAGAACGATAAGTGATCACCCTCAAAGTCAAATCAAAACTATGTTGCCTATCATGGTTGAAGAATTCTTGTTTTTGCTTTCTTAATTTTAATGAGATCTGCTTTGAAATGCTTGGTACCTAACTTGTTTTGACACATGAAATACACATGTTAAGTACCAAAACACTTAGAATCATAATTAGAATTCTTAATTAACCTTTTGGTTAATTATCATCAAAATATTAATTTGAGATTTTGTCTTAACAAATATACTAACCACCAAGGACCCAAATAAATATGGGTACCAAAATCATTAATAACTTGTGACATAGGAACATCATACAACAATGAAGAAATAATATTGATACATGGACAAGTCATGCTCAATACACAAGAATTGAAAAGTATGATGCCTCATCTCATTACAAAAATTTGGAGTGTATATAACCTTTGGAAACATTAACAAAGCAAAGGATGATGATGAAGAAGAAGAAGAACATTCTTGACATCAGCAACATAATGCTTCCAAGGAAATCGAGATTGATAAATAATCTCCGTTTCATTCTCCTTATAAAAGCTGGAGAACGATAAGTGATCACCCTCAAAGTCAAATCAAAACTATGTTGCCTATCATGGTTGAAGAACATCAACTACTTCTAAAACGAATTTGAACCATTTATTTTTTGCACTCCTACACATATCTCACTATTGACCTTTCCTCCAAAAATATAGCCTCATGATCAAATTATTGAAAGAATTAATTGGAAGGATATGGTACCAAAGTTGTTGTTGGAGGTGTAACTATAGTGGTTAATTTGCCTCTAAAGTACATAAATTATATTCAAGTTTCACATAAGAAGAAGCACATATTCACATTGTACACTTGTCTAATTCAAGTGCTTCTTTGGATCTTATCAAGGTATATCCTGATCATGATTACTATTCAGTTTATTCATGCAACTCAAATCCTTTTTATGTCCTTAAAAGCATTCTTTTTGGAAAAATCTCTTTGACCGTTTCAAAAAATTAGTTTTTGAAAAATACAAACTTTATTAGCATAAGAATATTTTATAAAGAGAGAAATTACCGTTGACATGTTGTCATATTAATCTTATTTTGTTTCTTTGTATGCGCTCACTCTCTCTATTTTTTCTAGTACGCATGATTTGTTCAATTTAAAATGTTGCCTCTTGTGAAAGAGGATAAAGATCAAAAATTCATTTTACTTGTGTTTTGGAATTTTGAAATATTAAAGGATGTTAATTTCATAATATCAGGAGGAGTTTTTAGAAAATCTTTTATTAGTTAAAACTGAAGTTAACTCATCTTTTTGAGTATGTTAAAATTGAAATTAACATATATAAAATTGACTAAAATAATTTTTGATCATCATACATGCTATGCTCATTGATGATTAAATACAAACTTGAAATTTTCTTTGATATATGAATGCATTGATCAAACACATGATTTCTATATGTCGAATAATCATGTTATTGTACGATTACTTCTATATGTTGGTTCAAATATTGAACATATTTTGAGGATGAGCTTTTAAGCTCTCTGTAACTCTCTATGATTATAATTACAATCTAAATTAACAGATTTGTCATCAACAAAAAGGGTCAGATTGTTGAGACAAAATACCAAATTATTATTTTGATGATAGCTAAACAAAAGTTAATTAAGACTTATAATTATAATTCTGCCTCTGGAATTTATACTTATATTATCAATACTTGACAAAGAACAAATAGGATTCATTTTAATCAAAGAAACCATTCGAATCCTAAAGAGAAAAGGTCATGAATCAAGCTAGTTCAAACAAATTTGAACCTTCTTCAGCTTGACTGTAAAAAATGTTGAACAATCTTGAGATATACAAAACATTCAGAATGATAAAAAAACTAAACCTCCATATTGGTTATCAATCTCCAGGATGCTTAAGACTAAGTCTCCAAATTGATCATCAATGACCAGAACCTTCAATAAACATTCTACAACAGTTCATCAATATTCTTCAAGTTGTTTTGACAAAATTGAAACTCCATATTGAATCAATGGCATTAAAAAATATATCTGAAGTATAAAGGATTATTAAACACAAGATAAAGATGATTAAGAACGAACAAATCAGTCCAGTCAAACAAAACTAAAAAATGTTCAAAGGCTGAAATATTTTTGATCATATACATTGGTCTTTGGTCAAAACTGACAAAGAACTACCAACATCTCTTTGTTGACCATCATCAACCTTCCTAAAGCCCATATGATGACTCTTCTTCATATGCATATTTTTTTATTGTTTTTAGTCTTATTTATCTTTTATTTATTAGTTAATTTAAGGATTTATTTGATATATTATGTTAATTTTATTTCTTTGATTTGATGAAATGTTTATGTTCTTATTTTCTTGATTAAGTAGAGATTTTTTAGAGTTTTGCGTTGTTACTTTTTTTTAGTGCAGTGCTGAATTTTGGTGAGAAATCAACATGACCTATGTAGAGTATTTCCACCATATATGGAGTTGTAGATGTCCAATTAGAGTCAAAACAAGTGCAATCGAAAGCTAAGTTCCATAGAAACAACTTTCATGAAGACGCTGGAACCAAATTCAAACTCGAGAGAGGGGAAATACGCAGTATAAGTCAGACAACAGATGTTGTGCGCCTGATGCGCAACAGCCGCGCCTGAAGCGCAACAGTCGCGCCTGAGGCGCATTTCTTGTCTTTCAGCACTGCTAGCGTGCGCCTGAAGCGCGTTTTCTGTGCCTGGAAAGCATGGGCGCGATATCATTCATTAAAAACACAATTTTTCACTTTTTAGATATCTTTTTTACTATTGGGAAGGGGAGAGACTTGTGTCCTAGCATAGAAACTCAAAGACGATGGTTTCTAACATCATTGGAGCAATTTTATCAAGAATCGTCCATGAATCATTCTTATAAGTTCTTTAATCCCTATCTTTTGTATCTCTGTCATGAGTAACTAAACCCTATTTGTTAGGGATGAGTATAACCATATGAAACCCTATCTCTGTCATGAGTACTATCGTTTTATTATTACTTGCAATGATTCAGTACACTTGCTTAAACACTATCACTATAAAAGGAAGACCAAACTCAAGGAAAAATAAGAGCTTCAAGTACTAAGAAATTCATGACTCATTTCAATCATACTTGAATTTCTCTCACTTACATACATCAAATCAATTTTGATTTTTCCCATTCGATTCTTAGAATCATTCTCGTGCATTTCTCTGTTAAAGAATCAAAACTCAAACAAGTGTTGAGTCTTCTCAAATTTTGACAAAACACTTTAAATCATATCATTGTAAACTCAAGGCTATAGTGTGAAGTATAGTTTTGAGTAAGCTTGTAGGAATTCTTTATGTGATTAAAAGGTGAATTGTAGAATCCTATCTAAAGATTGATAGGTGATTTTATTGAACTCCTTTTAGGGTGAAAATGATTTGTTTTTGTAATAGAGCAAGGTTGATTTGAAATATGGTGTGTAAAACCAAGATTATTCTTCGTTTAAACATTTAGTGAAGATCTCAAAGTTGTGAGGACTGGACGTAGGCCAAGTTGGGTGAACCCATGATATATCCTTTTGTGGTATCATTTCCCTTATCTATTTACTGTCAGTCGTTTGATTATCTAGTTAAATAGATAAATTAAATTGTTAATTTTAATTGACCAAGAACAGTTTATGTTTTCTGGTTAAAACCAAGAACATTCTCCGTATTTTGTTTTCACAATCAAGATCAATCTTGAGTTATTTTCTTCAAGTTTTAACAGGAACTTTAAATGGGTGCATTTACAATTCAACCCC
>JBBPBS010000529.1:1567367-1596904 GCA_037974835.1 Cicer judaicum | reverse complement strand
CCCCCCCCCCCCTTTCTTGTAAATTGACATTCCTACTTCATCAATTATAATTCAAACCCCCTTTCTTATAATTGACATTGTTACTTCAATCCTCATTCAAGGAAACTTTATGTTTCTCATCTTGTTTTTCTTGAGCACATTCCATTTTACTTGTTTCATTTGATTCTCATATTATGAATAGTTCGAAACTAACTCATATTGATATGTTTGATTCTAATGATAATGCTTCTATTGATTGTAAAGTTGAGCTTAGCATAACAAATACTACTACTCCACATGATGACATCCTTCTTCTCCTCAAGACTATCCAACCGCCTCCTGCGATTGTTTATCAACCCTCTCTGTTTTTGCCTCCTCATTACCTCTCTTGTCACTGTAAGTCTACTCAGTTACCTAATTTTTTTCTATTCCACTAACTCAAGTTTGTTTTATTCTTTCTAAACTTCTATCCATAGTTTGTCTAAGCTCTCAATTGAAGCAGACTATGATAGATGAACTCTCTGCATTGCACAAAACAAATACTTAGAAATTAGTATCTCTGCCTTCTATAAAGTGTGTTATTGGGTCTTGTTGGATATACAAGCTTAAAACTAAGTCATATGGGTTGTTTGAGTGCTTCAAAACAAGTTTTGTTACTAAAGGATTCTCTCAACAATATGATATAGAGTATGAAGAAATTTTGTTTCTTTAGCCAAAATTGAAGTAGTAATGTTGATTTACAAGGAAAGGGGGTTTGAATTGTAAATGTTCCTATTTAAAAATTCCTGAAAAACTTAAGAATTTAACTCAAGAATGATATTAGTTAAGAAAACACAAAATGGAGAACGTTCTTGGTTTTTACCAGAAAATAAAGAACGTTTTTAGTTAGCTTAAAAAACAAAAATTCAGTTTGTATTTTAATTCAAGTGATTAATATGGCTTAACAAATAAGAAGATAACAGAAAGAATACCACACAATGATGTATCCTGGTTCACCCAACTTGGATTACGTCTAATCCTCATATATGTGAGTTTTTTCCACTAATTGTTTAAAACAAATAACCTTCTTGGTTTTATAGCACCTAATTCAGATCAACCTTGATCTGTTACCAACTCTATTTCTTTTTACCCAGAAAGACAATTAATCAATTTTAACAATATTTTCAAACTATTCTAAACTTTTATAGTTTGAGTTTTACAATAATAATGAAATTGTTTTGAAAGAATCTGATATGTCTCAACTCTTGTTTGATAGTCGAGTCTTTATAAAGGATTCACTACAATAATAACAAAGTAATGTGAATAATAAGAATTGAATCTTTCTTTGAGAAATTGAGAACTTCAAGCATATGAATGCGAATGATTGGTAAGCTTGATATCACTTAAACTTCTGGATATTTTCTTAAGCATTAGCCTTTCTTTTATAGGCGTTTTGGGGTATTTAATGATGGTCAAAAGAGCTGTTGGTAGTGCTATGTATTTTTTACCAAAACTAGTATATGTGAATAATTATATTCAGCCTTTGAATACATTTTTGAAATTTGTTTGACTGGACTAGTTTATTCATTCTTGATTAGTTTAATGATCCTTCAAGCTTCTCATAAATATGTTGATATCATATCTTTGATATGGAGATTCGATTATGTTGAAATATTGCTTAAAGAATGATGATGAACTTCTGCAGATTTATAGAGATTGATATTGATCTTCTGTAGAAACAGAGATTGATAATCAATATGAACTGTCAATTATTGATCTTTCTGGAGATTGATGATCAATCTTAAGGTTCAGTGTTTGATCATTTTGGATGACTTCCTGATCAATCTTGAGGTTTAGTGTTTGATCATTATAGACGACTTCCTGATCAATCTGGATGACATTGTATGGACCAAGATTGATTAGCTTTCTTGACAATTAAGCTGAAGAAACTTCATACTTGTTTTAACTTGCTTGATTCATGAGCTTTTATCATCGTGATTCGAATGCCTTCTTTAACTATAATGGGTTCTACTTGTTCTTTGCTAAGTACTGATAATATTAGCATGAAACTCAGAGGCAGAATCTTTCTTGAACCAGTGGAAATTGATTTATCTTTAAGTTGTACTGATCAGTCTTGATCTTGGAGATCATTCTCCGTTTTATCCACAGTTTTTTTTCTTTATTTGTTCAATTTTTATCTGATTTCTTTACTTTGCTTGATTCCTATCTTTAAATTAATTCACTCGAAAGCACAAGTTAAACTAACATAACATTTTAGAATCATAATTAACATTCTTAATTAACTTTTGTTTATTTTCATAAATGACCATTATTCGTACTATTATTGCAGTTGCATATATTTGTTAGTGGCATATTTCTAAAATGGATGACAAAAATGTCTTTCTAAATGGTGAGCTTCATGAAGAACTCTTAAGTACCCTTACGACTAACACATTATAACAATATTATCTAACATATGGTAGTTGTTCTTTGTTATCATCAGGGAACTCAAGTTTAGAGACTTTTTTTTCCATCATAGTCCGTATTGAAATTACGTGTTTATTCTAATGTTGGTTTGGTTGGGGACCCCATAAATTGTAAGTCAACTAAATAGTTTTCTATCTTTCTTAAAGACTCTTTTATTTCTTAAAGACTTTTTGATTTCTTAGAAGAATAAGAGCGTTCTTTGTTCATAAAAATGCAGCCTTTTAAATGTTCTCATTCTATCTTTCTTAGTGATGCTTCTTATGTAGGAAGTAAAAAACGCATTCTCTTGTTCTTATGTCCTAACTAAACTTATAAATCATGATATTGTTAGGTTGGATGTCTTATCCCCAGTTTGAACTCGAAATCTCGCCGTTGTGTGAGTTAATTATGGTATATTTACCATATGTTCTAAGACAAAAAAAAAAAAAAAAAAAAAAAAAAACCTCACCACCACCACAAATTCCCAAATCAAAAAATGGTCATGCATCACAACCCTTCGAACCATCAAAATCCCCAAAATCTTCTTCCAAAGTGAGTTCATCCAAAAACACTCATTCTAAAACTAAACCAACAATTCCTAAGTCCAAATCATTTGCAACACTTTCCCAGTTTCTGGCCTCTAAAAATTAACAAAGAAAACTTCAAACCCATAACGATCTTTGTCCAAACTCCCAACTTAAGAACGTTCTCCACTCAAAACTCCAAACCCAAAACCAACAAAAACTTCCAAACTAGCAACCACAAAACTTTAAAAACTCTATGTTGAGAAATAGGCTCAACGTCCTATTCTCATTCGTCGGGTTTTCATCTTTGAAAACCTACAAATTAAGGGAATCTCCATTCAACATCATATTGATGCCCTTGGATGGATTGATTTTCTTAAAATATCTAATTGTTATTACCCTGATGTCATTCGAGCATTTTACTTTAAAGTTGAAGCATTTGCAGATAAATCCTTCATTGTGTCAACACTGAAGCGTATTGAAACTTGTTTGGATCCTTTAACTCTCGCTGAAATTCTTAAACTACTATATGAAGGACCAACAGTCTTTGGAAAAGATTGATACTCAGCCTTAAACACTAAAAAAGAAGAAGTGTTTCAAGAACTCTTTATTGATGGGTCTACAAATTTTTTCTCACCTGACCTAAAAACCCTTCCAAAAAATTTCAACAATATTACTCAACATCCCATCATTCCCCATTGTGGCAGCCACAAATTTGTCTCTGATAATGACGCACTAGTCATTTATCATCTTCTTCATTGTAAGAAGTTGAATCTTCCCTACCAGATAATCCAACACATGATTGTTGCAATCAATTATAAGAGAAACAATGTTCCATATGGTATGGTTTTCTCCAAAATTTTCAAGCATTTTCATATTCCCTTGTTGATTGAATCTTCCAACATTAAGATATCAAAATTCTCATCAAAGAAAATCTCACCTATGAAATAAATTCCTCCTATCACTAAAAGGAAAAGGTATGGACGCATTTCTGTTGTCGGCACCAATGTTGAGCAATCTTGACATCAAGAACGTTCTTCCCATTACCAACATGCTGAAGAACGTTATCCACATCCCAATATTCCATAAAATTTGAATCTTGTCCTCGATCAAGTATCCCCTACAGTTTATGCATTTCCCCATTTTAACGATCCATCCTCTCAAAGAAATATATTCCCTCCATTTCAATTTTAACACAACTCCTTGATGTCACCAACACTAGTGTTACCGCAAAAGAAAAAAAAAAAACAACTTCTTCCATCTTTGGAATAAGTCAATATTTGGTTTTTCAAAATTCATACATAGTTGGCCAATTTCGGCCTCATCATTTCGCTCCTACAAACTCTCTTCCTCACATTAATACTGTATTTTTCACCTTATTGATATTTTGTATTACTGATGCACCATCCCACAATACTCCTCTATCCACTCCAATTGAAGACGATTAGCGTCCATTTAAAATGACCAAAATGGAAAGGGAGTCATCAAAAATTATACTGCTCTTCAAACTATCATCGCTAGGCAAGCTCTTTAGGAAAAATATCAAGCTATTTAGCGGGATGGAATGGCTACCCAACTTGCTCCCAAGCCCAGTCTTGAGCCTCTCATGCCTAATCCTCCTCTAACTTTTCCACACATACCTCAATTGTCCCTTGTCTTCATCATATGAGGGATCTTCACCTTCATTTTCTTTCTGATTTGGCTTTAGATTACTCTCATATTCCTTTTTGCCATGACTAAGGGGGATAAGTTATTTATATTTTAAGTAAGATCATAAGTTCTTTTTATATGACTACTTTTGTATGTTTTTGTTTTGAACCACTTGTAATGATCAAGAACTTTATTATTATATCAATGAAAAAATTATTATTTGGTTCAAATGAGTAGCACATATTAAGGGGGAGTTTTTTTTTTTTTTTTTTACTAAAAAGCCCTCTGAATTATTATTAGTATCAAAACTAAAATTTGCATTAACATGTTTTGTCATCATATAAAAGGGAGATATTTTTTAGACAAAGTCACAAATTAATATTTTGATGATAATTAAACAAACTATTAGTTAAGACTTCTATTTATGATCCTAAGTATCAAGCATTACAAATCATATCTTATTAAAATAAAGAAAGCAAAATCAGTGAAACTAAAAGCATTCTTGACAAATTTTTGGGAAATGAAGAACATTCTCCACATATGCGATAAACTAGAAAAGTTAGATTTTTATGTAACATATTAGATCCAGGAAGTGTAATCCATTCCATATCTTAACCAGAAATATAAAAGGATCAATCTAAGCAACAATTAACTCATAATTCAAAGGCAAAACACTTTTATTCACAAAATACATAAAGTAAGATTATTCTCCAAGTTAAGCAAGTGCAAGTACAAACTGACAAGCTGGAAATGACATTGTATGCACACATGATTCATGGCATCAAATCACTTCATACAAACATCAAGATCAGAACATAAGTTAGCTCATCTCAAGACAAATTTGAAGAATGTTCTTGGATCACAAGAACGTTCTTGGTTTCAGCAAGAACATTCTTGCTTTATGGATGATTTTATCCATTCACTTACTCATGACAACTGGACTATTTCCAATGGCTAAATGAGTTGTCATAATCTCCTTGAAGTTTATAAATAAAGCTTCACAATGAAGAACAAATTAGAACTCAAAGGGCCTAGAAAAATATCATTCATTCAATCATACTTGAGCTTCTCAATTATCTTAAGATTCAATTATGTCCTTAGTGTGATATTAGAATCATGACTTACTGAGGTCTAAAATCTAGAATCTATTCTCAAATAAGATTTGAGCATACTCAAATTCTAACAATCTCTAAAATCATTGCTTTGTAACTCAAAGGCTATTCTTGACATTGCTTTAGTAGTGTGTAACAATCCTTTTATGGTTTAAAAGGTAGCTTGTAAAATCCTTTCTTAAATAGTGTAAGGTAACATGTGGAAAACCTTTCTAGGTAGAAAGGTAAAACTTTGTAAAAGATCAAGATTGATATGTGAAATTCATGTGAAAACCAATAACATTCTTGCTTTAAGCACTTAGTGGAAAATCTCATAATTGTGAGAATTCAATGTAACTCACGTTGGGTGAACTAGGATATATCCTTGTGTGATCTCTCTTTTCTTATCTCTATTAACTTTTTGTCTTACAATCAATTTTATATTGATAAATTAATTTTTTTTTTCTTTCCACTAACCAAGAACGTTCTTCATTTTTAATCAAGATCAATCTTGAGTTAAACACTTCAGTTTTTTAACATGAATTTTTCAAATGGGCAATTATAATTCAAACATCTCTTCCTTATAATTGGCATTGGTACTTCAATCCTCATGGAAGAAAACTTTATGCTTCTCATCAGTTAATTGGTTATGTTTATTCCACTTACTCAACTTTGTTTTTTTCTTTTTAAACTTCTATTCACAGTTTGTCTAAGCTCTTTTCCTATAAAGAGACTATTCTTGATCCTCCACGACGGCATACTATGATAGAAAACTCTCTGCATTGCACAAAAAAATACTTATGAATCAATATGTCTTCCTTCTAGAAAGTGTGTTATTGGGTCTTGTTGGATATACAAGCTCAAAATTAAGTCATATGGGTTGGTTGAGCGCTTCAAAACAAGTCTTGTTACTAAAGGATTCTCTCAACAAGATGGTGTGGATTATGAAGAAAATTTTGCTTCTTTAGCCTAAATGACCATTATTCGTACTATTATTGCAGTTGCATATATTTGTTAGTAACATATTTTTCAAATGGATGTCAAAAATATCTTTCTAAAGTACCCTTACTACTAACACATGATAAGAATATTATCTAACATATGGTAGTTTTTCTTTGTTATCATTAGGGAACTCAAGTTCATAACCTTCTTTTTCCATCACCGTCTGCATTGGAGTTACGTGTTTATTCTGATGTTGATTGGGTTGGGGGCCCACAGATCATAAGTCTACTACATAGTTTTCTATCTTTCTTAAATACTCTTTTATTTCTTAGAAGAGTAAGAAATAAAACATTGTCTCTCGCTCTTCTACATAAGCTGAATACGGTCATATGTCATCCATTAATGCTGAAATAATTAGGTTGTGTTTGCCTTTTGTCTGATATGGATTTTTTTCTGAGCCAACTTCGATGCATTTGTGATAACAAGGGTTTTATTCAAGTTGTTCATAACTCAGTCTTTCATGAACGCATCAAGCATAGTGAAATTGATTTTCATGTCACTTGTCATCATCTTCAGCATGGAACCATTACTTTACTTTTGTCTCATCCTTTTTATAGATTGTTGATTTGTTCATATGAATCCCATTAAACGTTCTCATTGTTTGGTTGACAAACCTTCGATGCTCCTTGTTAATGCATCGTGAGTTTGAGGGAAGATGTTAGATAATATTGTTATTATGTGTTAGTAGTAATAGTACTTTAGACTTTTGTATTCTCTAGTATATATACTTATTGTAATACTAGCAAACATAAGCTTTGTTCATTTTGTTTATGAAACTCTAGTCCATAGTTCCTTCTCTTCTTCCTCCTCTATGTTTATGTTAGATTATTATTGTTCACAATCCTAAACTTAATACCATCATAATATTAATAATATTCTTTATGGTCTCAAATATAGGAGAAATTTGGTTAGTAAAAATAAATGTATTTGATCCAAATTTTGAATCAAATATATCAACTTTTGTTGACTTTACTTTTTTTATATTCAAGATCAGAGTGAGTATAAAAAAATAATGAGTAAGAAATCAAAGTTACCTTAAATAGGTTGGTGATGCTTCTTATGTAGGAAGTAAAGAACGCCCTATCTTGTTCTTATGTCCTAACTAAACCTATAAATGTTGATATTGTTAAATTAGATGTCTTATCCCGAGTTCGAACTCGAGATCTCACCGTTGTGTGAGTTAATTATGGTATATTTACCATATGGTCTAAGACAAAATAAAATAAAATAACTCTTTTGTGTGTTATATCTTATGCAATATCAACGATCATGCATTCATGTGATCAATACAATATTATCGTAGTAATTTTGGGATTTGTCAACTAAAAAATCGACTCTATGTCTTTAAATCCTAGTTTAACTAACAAATATCGATATTGTTAGGTTGGACGTCATATCCCTGGTTCGAATCTAGGATATGCAGTTGTCTGAGTTAATTTTGGTGGTATTTATCATCTCTTTTAAGATGAAAAATAAATAAATAAATAAAGGAGCTACATCAAGAGGATTGTATACTTCAATGTGGTACACAATCCTCTGGGCGACAAGTATTAGGTTTGAGAATAGGCTGAGTTGAGTTAGGCTTTGCAAGATTTGGGCCTACCTTGTCAAAAAATTCTAGGCCTAAGTCTATCATGTGGCCTATCGTAGACTTACTTTTTAGGCATGTAAATGACCTTGATAGATTAACAAGTTAATATGTCAAATGAAGTTAAGTTCTATTTTAATATTTATCATGACATTTTGAAGAATATAATTTCATACACATCCTACTTCAATTCTATTTTATAATAATACATTTAAATATGTTAAAAAATAAAGAAGATTAATGTGTAATACTAAATGTTTAATATCTAACAAAAAGATCGAAATTTAATATAATAATTATAGTAGTAATAAAAAATATAATTTATATTTATTTAAGTAGGTCGGTCTGATAGGCCTAAAATGCTTATTATGTGGCATGTAGCATGACATGGTTAACTAAATACTTTTTTTTAGAATCTTTGACCTTATTTGTATAAAAGAAAAGTCTAGTATGAGTTTGACGTTGGCTAAACCATATGCTTATGTCGACCAGTCTGACATATTCTCACCCAGACGACAACTATGAAAGAAAAAGATATTTGTTAACTAGGATTGTATAAATATTACGACAATGTAATGTGCCAATTTTAAGGATACATAGGAGAAAGGAATGTACTAAAAGTAGGGATATCAACTTATACTTGTAAATGGAGATTCCCTTGGAATGTCATATTTGGGATCTCGTGAGCCATGAATTTTTTTTTTTTAGGAATGAGTACGAGGGAGAAAGTCCTTCCAGAACGGTTTGGAGATGGGGACTAAGATCACACACCTACTTTGTAGGAACTCTGTCCCCAAACAATTTACTAAAATAATATTTATATGCATATATTCAAGTATCTTATATATCATAATTATTTGTCTTTTCATGCAAATATGTGTATAAGTTTATTTTATATTTAATTTTATTCACAATAATATCATAATTTTCATTGGTTTTAATAAAATTTCAATTTTCTCACTACCAATTTGCTTAAAAATAAAAGAAATATAATTATTTTATATGGATAGAATTCTCGTGAGTCCGTGTTATTCTAAAATACTACTTCATTCAATTTCTTGATAATTATTAGTTGATTAAAATCCATCAATTTTTTATTTATAGTGAAACCTAAATGACATATTTTAATAAATAAACCAATGAGTCACTATAATAAATCTATTTAAATTTGTCCTTAAATTTTAATTCAATTGAAAATGTTGATATTATTATGTTAGATATTATATTCTGAGTTTGAACTCAAGACTTTACTGTTGTTTGAATTTATAATATTAATTATATAATTTTATTTATAAACTCAAAAAAAAAAATATAAATCATTTTAAAAATGGATGACTCGTCACCTAAAATATTTAATGAAAATTGAGTATAGAAATATTCTATTTGGACAATAACATAGATTGTGTACTTCAGATCGATATAGACAAGCTTGAAAGGCAAATAAATACATTCTCTAACTTTGATCGTGTATATTATCACCGTACAAAGCCTATGCACTAACCAATTTTTGTGTGGCTGTTACCATTAAAAGATCAAGAAGAAAAAAACAGCATCTTAAAAGATGAATAGATTAAAAAATATATAATATTGTAAGAATCACCATTCTGATTTGTTAAGTATTGATATCTTTGAAAAGCTTTGTCATCCTCGAGGATTTAAAACTACAATTATCTCTTCGATTTTGCTTAATGCTTTTACTTTATTTATAATCAAGTCAAATTGCAAGTTTGTTTGGAAAGCTACTTGCGACTAACCACTTTTTTTAATAAAATGAAGTAGAATAGTTTATAATTATTAGTTGGACAAATTAAAGAAATCTAGATATTTTGGCAAGCTAAGTAGGAAAATACTACGTGATTACAAGATTTTATGCACAAGATTTGTACATACACATGAAAGTAATAATATACTTGCTCCACTTGGATTTGTTGTTCATTAATGTTTAAAAATTGGATCAATTCTTAGCTTAGCATGTACATAATAGGTTATTAGTAGATCTTTTTTAATCCTGTATTTTTAATGGAACTTCTTTTATATATATATAAAGACCATGTTTCCAAATTTCCAATACTTTAACCCTTTTATCTCCCTCGTGCTTTATCTCTAGGTCTATCTTACTCAAATATATATGTGAGTCTCCTTCTTTGTCTACTTTTATTTTTATTTTATATATAAAAGTTAAGTTATACAATGGACTACTTTTGCAAATACTTAAATAATTTCGAAAATTTTAGTAGAAGTCGACGATAATTTTTAGATACGAATAATTTATAATTTATTTTTATTTTTATAAATAAAATAATGATTTGATTGATGTTAATTTAATATAAAATATCTATTTATTTTTATTAAATTAATATTATTTAAATTATTATTTTATTTATAAAGTGAATGTGACCATTAATACATCAACTACATGTATGTTATGAAAAATATTTATATTAAAATTTCTCAACATAAAAGTTCATAAGTGTTTATTCTAATGGTCTTATAGCTGGTGCATGTCTTGTAAGGAAAAATAATTAGTTGATAGTAGATAGCTTTAAAATATAAATTTATATGACAAAAATAAAAAATACGTGTTTATTATAATGGTTTTAGCTGTCCATGTCTTGTAAGGAAAATTAATTAATTTATAGTAGATAACTTTAAATTTGTATGACAAAAATAAAAATATTTGGTAAAGATTATTTTTTTTAAATTATGACATTTTTTTACAAGTTTATAATATTTTTTTAAAATTTATTTTAAGTAAGCATTTGAGTTTATAATTTATAATATATATTTTTATTAAAAAATATATGAATGCAAAATTAATTAAATATTTTTTATGTTGCTTTATATTTAACTATTAATTTAATTAAATACTTTTATAAAAACATTTCAAATTCAATTTACAAATTTGTTTATTATCCCTAATCAACTGATTTATCTACTATTCATTATAAACGTATCTGCTATCGATTAATTTATTCTTCATCTGTTTTTTTCCCTCCAAACAGTGCCTAGAATCTACTCCATTTAAAATAAAATAAAAAATACTACTCCATGTTATTTAGAAGCCAATTTTCAGTATACTGTTTTTATATATTTTTTAAGATAAAAATATAATAAATACATTAATTTCTTAATATACATTTTCTTTTTTACAGACAACATATATTTTCCAATTAATGTAAAAACAAAACTAAATTTAAATCACCTCTTTTTTTTATTTCCTTCATATCATAAAAAATTATAAAAACAGTAAAATTTTGATGAACTTAACTCATAAATAAAATTTACCAAACCATTATTTATATTATCTAATTCATTTAACATAAAATAAAATAAATAAATAAATAAATAAATAAAAAGAATCCAAATCTTACTCTGAATTCTACAACTTTCCTACATTTTTTGACTCACACAAATTAGCTTTCCCACATATCCAACCAACTTTATGTAAATTTTAATCAAACAAAATAGCAACGTTTTAGAAAAGCAGAAATACACTTGTTGGTGGCGGCCCAAGTTTATCCACAACGATAATAAAGGAAACTATATAATATTAAAAAAAAAGTATACAAGTTAGATTATTATCCATAAAAGCATATATGGTGGGACCCACTTATTAGCTTACGTGTTAAATCTTCCCACATGATACTTACACCTGTCTATCCTACCCTATCACGCAAGAAGGTTCATGAACTGGGACCCACACTCTGTATCTATATAATAATATATATCATGCCACGTGTCGTTCATCCTACACATCATCTAATAACGCCGTTTCTTACTTAAAATTACTGAAATCTCCACCGTACCCACACTACACGACAAATTCATGCAACGGTACTTACTCCAATATATTCATACGTTTTATTTCAACTAATTTAGAAAATAAAAAATAGAAAAATCTTAGTACTTTTGTTGGCTTAGTTATATAGTGTATAAATGAGATTGTTTTTATATCATGCATAGTTTATTTTTGAAATTAGATTAATAAATTTTATTATTAGATTAAATGATATATAATTTAATTAATAATAAAAAATAAAATTATATACGACGGAAAATTATCTTACTTATTTATATTAGATAAAGTTTTTTTTAAATAATCGATAATAAACATAATTTTATGGCTTAGTGCTAATTACTTATTTTCAGAAAGAGTAAAGAAAAATAAAGTTTAACCAAATTTGTTATCAATCATTTAAGTTTAATTATTTGATTATTTATACTTATATAAAAGCAATTTGTTATATCTTTTTACTACATAAATAAAGTATAAAAAGAACTTATGTGATGAATAATAACAATGTCATTATTTTATCCCTCGTTCATTAACATATTTTTTATAAAATTATTTATGATATTGACTCTTCTAATTCACTAAATGCGTTATAAACATTTATATAAAAGACTCATTATAAAAATGCTTGATTAACTGAACCCAGACAAGCTCTATAGCTTATACAAGTCAAAATTACAGCTTTATTTGGTAAAAACGACACCTAAAATGTTGGTTAATACAACTCATTACAAATAAAAACATAAAAACATGAAGTTGAATTTGTGGTTGAAGTGAAAAATTTATAAAATAAAATTAAATGAAAATTAAAAGTTAGGTTTTCACATTCATTAAAGTATTAATAATATTAGAAATATTAATTATTATAATTGATTGTTGCAAAAGATATTGCAGATAAGCTAACAAATGTTTGTTTGAATTAATATTTAAATTAATTAATAAAAAATAATAATTATAAACTTATGAGAAAAGCCAATTGTCAAAAAATAATACTTGAATTACGATAATAGTTCTCTCATTTTATTTCTTTTTAATTTTGATCACAAAAAAATTTTGTCAAAATTTTAATAAAATGTCATTTGTTTTAAGTCGCACAATTTCATTTATAATACTAGATTTCAAGTATAATTGTTGCACGACGAAATTTTGAGATATGATATGACTTAAATAATTATAAAAAAGTAACATTTTATTAAATTTTAGACCAAAATACTAGTGTGAAGACTAAAAATAGAAGAAAAAAATAAAATAGATAATTATTTTAGTGATTTATCTAAAATAGAGAGACCAAAACTGTAATTAAAGAAAAAAAAATTATCCCTAATCAGTTATTACTAAATTTAATAATAAATTTAATTTTTTTTCTTAAATTGACAATATATTTAGAGATGAATTTAACATTTTTTTTTCTCTTAAAATTTATCTCACAAATCTAGTTTTTAGTAGTGACACAAAGCATAAACCATTTGCTATAAAATAACGGTTTACCTTGTCAAACATTGCTAAATTATCCCTTAAATTTATTTTAGCATTTTATTTTATAAATCATAATTATTTGTAGGGGTGAGGTTTTATAAATAAAGATTGATTTGAAATCAAAGACAGAAATAAGTCTAGAACAAAATATAAAAGATAGGTGGCTAGTTTAAGGTATGTCTCCTCACATTAAGGTATTATTGCAATTACAAATAATTTCTAGTCGTATAATGCATGGATATTAATTATAAATAAGAACACGTTAATAAATTAACAACAATATAATATTTTACTTTTTATAGAAGAATAAAAATATATATTTTAAAAATAGTTAAAAATATATATATATATAAATTTATCATTGATTTTATAAGAGTATTTTTTATTCAACTTTTATAAGGTTGTCTATGTAAAATTTTGAAATACTTCATTGTGATATTGTTTTATGATATTACCTTTAATACAACAACATATTTTCTAATATTTGTAATCAATGGTTAAGTGCAATTATACAAAGTTCAAAATTGGTCTGCGCTTCTCAACAAGTATTAATGGGCACTCTCTGACTTTAAATTTTAACATGTTCTTGGAAGCCTTAGATTATACTCTCTGTTGTCTTTAATATAAAAAAAGTAACAAAATAAAAAAACACAAATACCAAGAAATACATTAAGTAGTATAATTTTTAAATAGAGTTTCCAATATACAATCATTAAATACTCCATCTCATTATAATGTAATTCTTAAATGTAAACATAGTCAGTATAGAACACGTAGAAAAACAAAAAATTATAATATATAATTATAATTTTATTCATTTTATTTTTATGAAATTACTAAATCGGTCTTATTTTAATATTTGATAATTTTGTCATTTATTATAATTTTTAACTAAAAAATAGTAATATGATATATTTTAAATAATATAATATATAATATAAAAATGTTAAATAATTAACACTCAATAAATTATATTAAAATTCTTTAAAAATTCAATTTTTAACTTTAAAAAAAATTATTTTTATAATTTAATAATATAACATATAAATAATTAATATATCTATTTGATTTTAAATTGTAAAACTATATATCATAAATATAAATATATTTAATTATTATTTTTATAATTTAAAAATATAAAAGAACAATTAAAATTAACTTTTAAAATAAAGAACTAATTTTATAAATCGATAAAAATAAATAAATTAAAATGTAATTAACATAAATTACAACTTTGCTACTAGTATGTGGCTCTTGGACGTGAATGTTCTACAAAGCATTGGAAGACTAATTTTTTTTTCGAGCCTATTCAATGGCTATTTTAAAACCTTCTCTTCCAAATAGCTTTTCATCTCCCTCGTCCATAGATGGGAAATAACAACACTAAGAGTAAAAATATATTTACTCAATAAATACACAATAGAAATTGTATCTTTATTAAAGATTAAAAAATTTCTCAAAAATCTTGTTATATTTAGGATTAAAAGGAATAATATATTTCAAAGTTTTGAAGTGTGCACAACATTTAGATAATCAATCTCTTAAATATTTCGTAAATATGGAGAATCAATGTTCAACTTTATATTCTCTTCACAATTCTGAATTAAAGCCAACATGTAACAATTGATTAATTCAACTATGAGATTCCTAAGAGATAATATATAGCTCTTGCATTGAAAAATTTATAAACCAATCATATTTTCTAAAATAGATACCTATGTATGTGTTTTGTATAATGAACAATAGAGCATAAACTCATGCCACGAGCGAGTAAGTTATCTGTGACAATATAATAATATCTACTTTAAAAATAAATATTTCAAATAATTAAGCAATTAAATTTAAAATTTTAAAAAACCGTACAATTAAAACACAATATTCATAGTTTTCATTCAAAATATTTTTTTTTTACAAAATTAAAATAAATTGTTAATCAAATCAAACTTGTATTCGTATTGTAACAACAAAGCAAACAAAACCACAATCAAGCGTCAAAATTCTTGACTGTAACCACCATAAAGTATTATAATTATTGATTTTAAAACTTATATTTATTTATAATTGTATGTTTGGTTTTAATTTTGGAGGAGTTTATATCAATTTTGAAAATTTAAAATTGATTTTAACATGTTTGGATGATGTCGAACATAATTGATTTTAACTATAAATTATAATTGATATTTTTTGAATTCAAATATGATTTTTATATTTAAATTTACTACTACACTCATTTTTACCATAACATTTAAATATAAAGATTTAATTGCACTTTTGGTCCCCCTATTATAGGTGAAAATTGAAAGTAGTCCCCCCATTTTGTTTGTCTCCAGTTTTAGTCCCCCAAACAGAATTTGATGTCAAATCATGATAAGTTGTCATTTTTTTAATGACGTGTCAATAAATAGCTGACGTGACAGACGCTTACGTGGAATAAACTTATTATTATATTATTTTTGATTAAAAAATATAATTTTTATTTTCAAAAATCATTTTAATAGTTGTGAAATATTTTTAAAAACATAATTAAATTGTTAATATTATATTAAATTAAAATGAATCTGCAGAACCCTAACAATAATCAAAAGCCCCAAATCATCCAAATCACCAAATCATCCAAATCATATGAACATGTCTTTGAATCCAAATCAAAAGCCCCAAATCTTTGAACCCTAAAGCCCAAAATCTTTGAATTCAAATCGTTTTCTTCATCATCTCCTATTGTAACAATATTGAGTCGGTAAATTAGTGGAGACCACTAGACAATCTTGGTTTTACAGGCTCGATTTCAGTTCATAAATTGTCAAAGGATAAAAGGTCGACATCTGATAAATCAAGGAATGATAAATTTCATAGGTTTGCAGTGGAAATGCGACAAACTGAAATGCCTTCATCAAAATATGGTACTAATGGTAGAGCTTTTAAAATGGTACCAGCAACTGAGGTAGCAAAAAGGAAGACAACGTCGGAGAATAAAGTGGAGACAGTAAATGGCTCAAAGAAAACTGTTAATGGAACAAGTTTGGTAAGAAGAGATGTTACACCAACCTTGACAAAGATAGCGAAGCCTAAAACCTCCAAAGAACTTCCACTAGTGGAGGAAGAGCTAAAAGTTTTGCCCTCTGATGATTTGGGGCTTTAGGGTTCAAAGATTTGGGGCTTTTGATTTGGATTCAAATACATGTTCATATGATTTAGATGATTTGGTGATTTGGATGATTTGGGACTTTTGATTATTGTTAGGGTTATGCAGATTCATTTTAATTTAATATAATATTAACAATTTAATTATGTTTTTAAAAATATTTCACAATTATTAAAATGATTTTTGAAAATAAAAATTATATTTTTTAATCAAAAATAATATAATAATAAGTTTATTCCACGTAAGCGTCTGCCACATCAGCTATTTATTGACACGTCATTAAAATAATGACAACTCATCATAATTTGGCATCAAATTCTATTTGGGGGACTAAAACTGGGGACAAACAAAATGGGGGAACTACTTTCAATTTTCACCTATAATAGGGAGACCAAAAGTGCAATTAAGCCAAATATAAATTATTTTACATTCAACTCTCTTTTAACTCAAATCAATTTGTTCTAAATCAATTCAATTCACTTTTAACTAAATGTTTTTATGCTAAAACTGGAACATGCTTTTATGATATTAATGAAATAATTCCAAGAATAGACATTTTTATATTTGGAAGCAAATACTTTAAATTCATAATAAGAAAAACATAACAATATAATAAATCGGTTTAATTGTAATTTTGGTCTCCTTATTTTAGCTAAATCATAAAAATAGTATCTCATTTTATATGTTATCAGTTATGGTTTCCAAATATAATATTAGTTCAAAACTTGATAAAATATTTTTTTTTTAATATTATGTAAAAAAAACAAAGATGATCTAGAAGATTTTATGTGAATTAGTTACACTTTATTATTATTCTAAATTTGTAGAACATATTTTTTATTTTTAAAAACATATTTCTTATTTTATTAGATCATTTAATTACAAAAACATAACAAAAAAGACACATTCATTTTTTAATAAAAATAAACATTAGGAATTAGAAAAGGAATATGTTTTTTTTTATGTTTATGTAATTAAATGATGTAATAAAATAGGAAATGTATTTTAAATACTATAATAAATACATTATTTTACTTACTTGAGACATCAACCGCTATAGGGTATTAAAGTCATTATTTTACTTGTATTTAAAAAAAAATTGTATGCTAAATTAAACTTAATTAATAAGGTACTCAATATTTTAAAAATTTTATGAAAACATTCATATTTGATTTATTCAATAAAACTAATAATTTGATGGTTGAATTTATAAAATTTAATATTTTAAAAAAGTAATTAAGGAGACTAGCTCTGACAAAAATTATTATTGAAGTAAGTTGATTTTCACCCTTTTATAATAAGGGTGTTTCTTCTCGTACACTATAATGTTTTCAAAAACACAAAAATACACATTAAAATTAACCAATCTTAATAAAATTTGAGGCTTTTGAGAAGACTTGAGAGTGAGTAAGAAAAAAACTTTTTTTATAATGATCTTAATTAGAATTATCAAAATGAGTTAGATCTAACGAGCTAACCCAATCAACCCATATTTCGGTCTAAGTCAGGTTGTAAAAAAGGATGTCTAAAAATAATTGAGTTTTTCTGGCCCAACCTATTAAGATTAATATTGATAAAAGGGTTGGCTAGATCAGCCTCTGGACTTTCGGGATGACCTATGTTTAGAAGAAAAAATTAAAATATTTTTTCCAAAAACGAATGAGATTTATCCTTAATCTCTTCACTGTCAAAAAAATCATCCACCTTAATTTTTTATTCTAGCTTAATTCACTTATAAAAAGAAAAATAAAGCGACTAAGTTAAAAAAAAAAGAAATATCTAAAAACTTAAATTTGATGCAAGTGTCGTCTCATCCTCTTTTGTGATCTGATAGTATGTATTATATATCTTAATAGTTTTAGAGATTTATTTTTATTACGAATTTAAAGTATTGAAATATCTATATAGAGGTTGATCTAATTCATTAATCCACACATCTCAAAAGAGTTATATTAGGTCGACCATTATAAAATGGATTGTTAACCTATTTATGTACTCTGAATTACTTGTACTAGAACAAATTGACCCATTAAATAACTTTAATCTCAATTAAAAATATATTAATCAAATATACAATCTTCTTATTTTCTAAAAAAAAAATTATTCAAAATAATATAAAACATTTCAATTATTTTCACTTTCATCTCCTCCTAGTAGAGCTTTTTCCTATTCTTCAGTTCAAAGTTCAAAGTCCCAAAAAAAATACTCCAAAAGAGAATTTTAGATAAAGAACTTATCACCATGAATTTAGAATTATTCTTTTATAATTACTAAACAAATAAATAATTTTAAACATACACAAAAATAAAATAAATACTTTTTTTAAACATACAAAATTTTAATTATTATTATTACTATTACAAAATATATTTTTTATATGTGTCTAAAATTATAGATTTGATCTTGTAACTATGTAAAACTTTTTTTAAAAAATGAAAGCGGCTAAAATTATTAATTAAAAATACAACAATTTCTGCTACACTTATTTTAACAATATAAATATAGCCCTAGGTGTTTAAGAAGGGAGATAAGCTCTTTCAAAAAGTAGGTAAATCTAATCTACTTGTAAATTAAAATCAAGATTATTCTAAGTTTAAAAATACCTATAGATCACGACAAAATTCTGCATAACTCTCTACACTTTCTAGTTTTGATAAAAGGGCTTATTAGTCATTTTACAACATACATCTGCTCTTGACTTATCCATTCGATTTTTAAAAACGGCGCCGTTCCATTCGGAACACGTGACAGCTGTCCATAGAAGAAGAACAAAACATTTTCGATTGTTGTTTCTTTGTTCTCTTTTACCTCAACGCCCGCCATAACATTTTTCTTCTCTCTCTCTCTGAAATTCAGCTATTATTAACTTCTGAGTTGTTCAAATCAGCTTCTTCATCAATGGTTCAACTAATGAGATCTGATTCTGATAATAATAACTGCTTTAAGAAAGTTAAATTGGAGACACAACAAGATGATGTTCCATCTCTTCAAAACAAACGACCCAAATTTGATTTCAACTTAGATTCTCCTCCTAAGGTAAATATTTTTGATAAATTTGTAATCTTTTTGTAAAACCTATCATTAATTTCTTTTTGGGTTGTTTAGCTTAGTTTGTGATATTTGTTTGTACTAAACTCCAAATTTGTTTTTTTGTTTTTGGGGGTCAGTGTGATTCAATTTTTTTCTTATAAATTTTTTATATTTTTGTAAAACCTATCATCAATTTCTTTTGGGTAGTTTAGTTTGTGATGTTTGTTTCTTCTAACTCCAAATTTGTATTTTATTTTATTTTTATTTTTATTTTTTGTTTTGGGTTAGTGTGATTCAATTTCTCTTATAAATTCTGAATCTTTTTGTAAAATACAGCATTAATTTCTTCCTTTTTCCCAAGGTTTAATGTTTTGTTAAATTTTCAATCTTTTTAAAAATCCCATCATTAATTTCTTTTTGGGTATTTTAGTTTGTTCTAACACCAAATTTATATACTTTTTGGGACAGTGTGATTCAATTTTTATTTTATTTTTTTTATTTTTTATAAATTTTGAATCTCTTTGTAAAACCCATAATTAATTTATTTTTGGGTAATTTAGTTTGTTCTAACTCCAAATTTTGTGTTTTTGTTTTGGGACAGTGTGATTCAAGTGATGATTCACTTCCAATTTCACCATCCTTATACAACCCTTTGGATGAGCCAAGTCCTCTTGGTTTGCGTCTAAAGAAGAGTCCTTCCCTTTTGGATTTGATTCAGATGAGGCTTTCACAACCACATGATTCTAAAAAGAAAGATCACAAAGCTTCTGCTGCTGCTACTGCTGATTCTAAACTTAAGGCTTCAAATTTTCCTGCTACTGTTTTGAAAATTGGAACTTGGGAGGTAAGATCATAGTTTTGTTTTGTTATGTTTGTAGAAACATGAGTAAAATACATAGATGATTATTTTTTTGGTATGTGACATTGACACTGGTAGTAATTTTTTAGGAAATGATTTAATTGAATGTAATCAATGTGTCAGTGTTGTATCGATGTCTGACACGCCTTCAATCAGAAGTCTTAGTGCTATAGTGCTATAGAGCCTTGTGGTATAAATAATAATACACAAATAATGATGATTAATTGATTATGTTTTTATGTGTATGATCTTGCAGTATAAGTCTAGATATGAAGGAGATTTGGTGGCAAAATGTTACTTTGCAAAGCATAAGCTGGTATGGGAAGTTCTTGATGGTTGTCTCAAGAATAAGATCGAAATACCATGGTCTGATATCATGGCTATCACGGCTAACTATCCCGAGGATGCACCAGGAACACTGGAAGTTATCGTAAGCATCTTCTTTTCTTTGTGTTACGGCTTACTTGATTTTGGATCGCAATTTTGTGCCAAGCTAAAAAGTGTTCTTAAACAGCGTAGCAGAATTTGAACAAATTGCTATTGTTCTGCGATATGGTATAAAATGTTGTCAAATAGGTGTTATAGAATTGTTGCATAGCATAATTTTTGAACAAAATTTTCTGTGATTTGCGATTGACAACACATGCTAAGTTTGTGTTTCTATTTGTTGTAGCTGGCAAGAAGACCCTTGTTTTATAGGGAGATCAATCCACAACCAAGGAAACATACTTTGTGGCAAGCAACATCAGATTTTACCGGTGGACAAGCTAGCATACATAGGTACAAATATGTGTCACAATTATTTGTCATCTTAAGTTGTTGTACTAAGGTGGTTTTGTTCAGTTTTCTAAATGATATGATTCTCAATGTTGTTTTAGGCGACATTTCATGCAATGCCCTCAAGGTTTGTTAGGGAGACATTTTGAGAAGCTCATACAGTGCGATCCGCGTCTCAATTTTCTGAGCCAACAGCCGGAATTCGTGTTGGATTCTCCGTATTTTGAAACTGGAACCGTTCATGACCACATCGAATCTAGTGATGGTTTTGATAGAAAAAGTGAAGGGCAAGCTGGGATTTTCGGAATACAGGACGTCGAATCAGGATCTGCAGTTCAATCTTCTTCCTCCAGAAGTGAACATAATTTTATGGGTAAAGCTGTTGAAAACATTTCCCAAGAAATTACCTCTCCTAGTTCAGGTAATTGCTTTCGATTTTTTTATATATTGTTTGAATTCGGTGGTGGAGTTGAACATGTTTCGTTGTGTCGATAATATTAAATTGAGAAGTGTAAAATTACCTTTTTTACCCAGAGTAATATTTAATATCACATTAAATAAAATGATATTTAAGTCCAAACGTTTAACCAAGATTCACTCCCCTCTGATATACGAAAATGATGTAACACCATATTTGATCATGTGCAGCGATGAATCCTCACGCCATGGAAGATTTCAGGAAAGCCGAAACATTAAAGTTTCTCAGCAATTTGAATCAAATCAAATTGCCCGGTCTTCGCCCTTCTATGTCGAGGGACGATTTAGTAAACCACATCGGTCACTGCATTTCAGAACAGATGGGACCCGACAGCTCCAACTTTGCCGACCGATCCATGTTGGAGGAATTCACACAGTACTTGTTCGCCGACTCTCAACTTATGCAAGCTTCCGATGAACCCTACGTCATGTCAAGGGTTAACTCGTTATACTGCCTTCTTCAGAAAGACCCTTCAACCGCTGAAGACAAAATGGTTCACAACAGCAGCGTTTTCGATACGGACGATGATACAAAAGTTGATGCGAGTAATAACTCAACTCGACGTGAAACTAAAATGGTTGATTTGGAAGGCGAACAACGTGATGACGACGATGATTCCGGTAATCAGCAAGAAATTGGCTTGTCTAGGAAGGAATCAGCTGGAGAATTGCTTATGAATCTTCCAAGGATTGCTTCAATGCCACATTTTCTGTTTCCTATGTCTGAAGATTCTGGTAGACAAGTTCGATAGTTATGATGTGATAAAGGTTGAAACTTGAAAGAATCACAACAACAAAAAACTCTTTTTAAGTAGCTTTTCTACAGTGTGAATATTTTTATGTGCATTCAGTTTCTTAAACTCAAATGGGATTTGGAAATTGTTATTGATGAAGAATCCCAACAACAAAAATATGTTCATGGTGTGTTTGAGACAAATTTGTTGGCATCTCTTAAGGACATGTTTACTTCTATTGGTTACGGTTTTTCTTTTCATTGCAACTATAATAAATATTAATGTTTTTTTATATGGATTTAGAAATGTAATTTGTTGGCAAATGTTACATTTAGTAGCTTAAGCAAAATCACTTTTTCACTCTGAATTTTAGCAAATTCACCATTAAGATTTGTATACTAAAAAATGCATATCCATTAAACTTCAACGCCAACTTGAAAAAAAATTGCAGTGAAGTATTTTCTTACATCTTACAAAGAAACATCAAAGCAACTAAAGACAATACTAAAAGATCATTCATTATAAATAAAATGAAGTAATTTAGTTTCTTTAAAAAAACAAAAACAAAACATCTTTCTGTTTTTGAGATAATCAACTATGTTCAGTAATGTTTGATTACTCTCCATATTTATATAATGAGTATATGCACTTAATAGCATAAGATGGATAAAATCTACAAAAGAATTTAATAAAACACACAAGCATGCACACACTTGTTGTATAATATAAATACATCTTTAAAGATCATCTTGGTCTTCTTCTCCCATTTCTTGTCCTTCATCTCCCATTTGCTCATTTTCTTGTAACATGTTCATAAGCATGTTCACTTGATTTTGAAGCATTTCATTGTCTCTTTCGAGTCGAGAACGTTTGCTTCGTTCTTCCACAAGCTGAACTTGCAAAAGCTCAAGACACCGTGAATCTTCGTCTAATTGTTCGTTTAGTCCATCTATTTCCCTATCCTGCAAACAAAATCATCCAATGTATTAGCCTCAGTTTTCGACCGATTAATACATACACTATTTTCAATATATTTTTTCTCTATAAATTGAAATTCTCGTGAGTCTTACTAAATTCTAATGGATTAGATATTTTTAGTGATATTAACTTAAATTTCAATTAACAAATAAATTGTTTGAAGAATATGGTTAGAAAGCATGTTACTAATGCTGATAGCATTGAAGTTAAGATTTTAGAGAGGAAAGATGACATGTAACCTTTCTATTCATTTCTTGGACAGCAATCCTTCTCATGCTTTCAACGACATCAACGTTAACGAGCTTTCGTTTCTTTCCGATCAGCCATCCCTTCGGATAATTAGGAGACTCAAAGTCAGGTGGAGGAAGCAAAGATTCGGCCGAGGGTCGTCGGCCATTGATGTTCTTTATAGGTTCTAACGGTTCAAACAAAGCCTTTCTACGCTCTGAAAGCTCAGAAACTTCGATCGAGAGATCTTCATGATTGCTCGGTGTTTTTTTATCGATATCTTCCGACGATACCTCTAAATTCATGCCACTAGCTGTTGGGAATAAGTTACCATTCTTTTTGCAACTCATTTAGAGATAGTACATTTTTGTAATGCAAATGCAAGATAACATTCATTCTACTTTCCAAATGCAAAAAATTGACATAACTACATGTAAATCCAAGTTAAATAGCACTTAACATATCAAATATATAATAGTTACATCTTTCCCTTTAATGATTCATCTCCCTTTGAAGTCTAATTGAGAAAGTACCCCTAAAATTGAATTAATCTATATCCAAGGCCAAAAACACTGCCATCAAATACTAAAATTCATATCAATAGTGAATTTTGGTTAATGTTAAATAAATTAAATGTATTCAAGTTTAATTTTTTGACTGAAATAACTTCTAACCTAAATTTTAATACCTCCTAACTGTATGCTAGATTATTGAGACCCTTTCTTTTAAGGGTTCAAAAGAATTCAAGAGGGTAATATTCATGTGGTTAGACAAACAATAAATGACAAGTGATATTAAAATAAAAAAGGAACATATGCAAGAAAACCAAAAATGGAGGCTACACATTAAAGAGGATTAGTTGGAGGTGGAGGGCAGGGTTAGTTGTCCAATAATTCAACCACAAAGACAAGACAATATCTATACTATCCAAACAGTCACATGCCATTTTATTCTCCTTGTACTTCACAAAATTCTATAAATCAACAATTTCTACGGTCACAAAAATAACAATTTTAATAAGACTATCAAATGAAAACAAAAATAATTGTATAAATAGATAAGACATTGACATCTAGATATAATAATAATTAAAAATAAAAAAAAAGAGTGAATTGATGTGACTATTAATATTTATGACATTGACTTACTTTTATTATTTTTTGCAATTATCAATCTAATAAAGTGTTAACTAGCTAAGGAAATTAGTTTATACAAAGTTAATGTAAATTTCTTTGAAATGTTTGCTTCGATTTGATGATTATTATTGACTAACAACATAAAAAAATATCTATTTAAAAAAAAAAATATAAAAAATACTAAAATAATTATTAGACATAAAACATGACACTAACACTATATACACTTTCGAATTATATATAATTTTTTTCTTTTTTCAATTCTATCATCACATACATGTTCAACTTTTTTATGTCTAAATAATACCTCTCTAAAAAAATATTGACACCAATGTACATATTAAATCTTATAATATACTACTTTAAAATAAATATTTTTATTTTTATTTCATTGGATTTCAAAAGGAAAAACCTTATAACATATTGTTTGGCAAGCCAATCGTAACAACTAAGCAGCGTAACATAACAGTCATACCAACTGTTAACCCTTTTTGTACGTCTCTCTCTCTCTCTCTCTAACAATTTTGCAGAAATTCCATAAACAATTTCCAGCAAACAAAATGAAATGTCAAATTGAAAAGGAAAACCTCAATTTCAAATTGTACTAGTTTGACATAAAAAATATTAATTTGCAAGAAAAATATTAAGTGGGCATGTTAAATTTTGCAAATAATTCAATACAAAAGATCACAAAAAAAAAAAGAGTTCAATTAAACACCCAAATACTAGAAAAAATATTCAATCATATGGTTGGGTTTGTAAGAAAAGATTTATAAATTTCACATAAATCAAAATAAAAAAGTTATTCAAATTTTTTTGTTATTATATATTAACACTACAACACTATATAAACAAATTAAAGTATGATTCACAAATTAAGCTAACTAATTTAAATTGAAGAACAAAAAATTTACCTGATCTCTTTCTAGATTTCCAGAAAATCTTAGGAGTTGAAACAGGAGAGAATCCATTCAAAGTATCATCCATGATCATATAGAAGGATGAAATATATGAAAAAACAATATGCTTCAAAATTCACAATTTTTTCAACACATACATCAATATTTTCAGCTCCCAAAGAAAGAGATAAAGAAAAAAAGAGAGAGAATTTTTCTTTTGCAAGTGTTGTTTTTTTTTTCCTTGTTCTTCACAGTATCCAAAGATTTTCAACAACCTTACAAAGAAGATGCTGAAATATGTAATTGTCATGGGACCGTCACGATCAGATTTAAGGATTTTCAACGGTTCAGATTTTGTTACTTGGGTGGAAATTTTTATGTTAGAGACAGATTTTTGTCTCTTTTTTTTTTCTTATGTTTTAATCTATGTGGACCCAATCTAGGTTCTTTCATGTCTTTTTCCAATAAAAAAACTATTATTTTTTCTATAAAAATTATATATATTTTTTCTTATATAAAAGATAAAAAGTTATCTCTACGCTTAGAAATAACCTTTGGAGAAATTAATCTATTATATACTTTTTGACGTAATTATTATATTATTTAATTGAGAAAAAATAATATTTTATGAGCACGTGTGAGGTAGCTTATACTTTCGGAAGATCCGAGTAACACGTGAATGACCTGATATTCTTTATTTAAGTGATATATTTTTGTGACTTTGTATTTAAGTGACATTTTTTTTAACAATTTGATTCTTAAAAAAAAAGCAGCTTTACTAAGATAAGTTTGAAACTCAAATTCTTTTAACAGTTTGAAATAACTTTTTTATTTTAACCATTTAATTATGAAAAAAGTGTGGTTTTAATCTATAATTTGATTTATAATTAAATAAAGTTTAATTAAAAATTATTTTAGTTAATATTTGAATCGGGTATTTTTCAAATAATTTTAGATGATATTTTTATTTGATAAAAAATATAATAATATCAATATAGGTATTAGTGAGGCGTATCAGCGTAATTTTACATATGATAAAATAAATTTCTACATATGATAATAGATATTAGTGTGACTTTTTATTTTTTATTTTTTTTTATTTTACCCTTAACCACAAATAATTTAATAGTCTCCATTGTAATAACCGCTTAGAAAGGAAGAATAACTAATGCACACTCAATCAAACAAAAAATTATATTAAAATTATAATACATCGATCAAATTTCACTTATTTTATTTAAAATCAAACACAAAAATTACCGTTCACGTTTAACGCAATAGAAGGTTTAATAGATCGGTTAATTAATATGAACTATTAATTGTATGATTAATAATTGATGGAAATTACAATATAATATAATCATTACGACCATCACCAAGTAACTGTACCTATGTTAGTTATCTTCCTTGTATTGGGCCCTGTTTGTATTTTGTGGCCCAATGTGTTTAGTTGGGCCTAGCCTGTGTAGATTTTCTGTTTAGTTTTTTCTCAAGTAATTTGCTACACGGGCTTCTAATATAAAGAGCCCAAGTCTTTGTAAACTGATTACTCCACTTTCAATATTCAACTAGGTTTTTCTTCTTTCTTCGTCAATCCCATTAACCTAAACAATATCAACTAAGTGTATTAATCACTGAGATCTACTTGTTTTTTTTTAAACCCCACTTATGCTCAAAAGTTTATTTTCAAACAAAAAATATTATATTTTTATTTGAAAATATACTTCTAAAAAAAAAATACAATACTTTTTAGAAGTATGAGTTGAAATGTTAATACACATGTAAAAAGTAGAAAAATAAATTTCTTTAATCATTTATAGGCTGAAAGTTGGATTTCATACCCCACATCTTGATTCTTGACCCCGTACCGTCATAATTTACTATTTTTTTGCAAGAACTTCAAAAAAACGTCACATCTAAAATACACAATATTTTTTAATAGATACATGTAACACATCTTTTATTTGTTTTTAGAGTTTTGAATCATTATTAGTTTTTAATAAAATTTTATGTTTGAAAAAAATATTTTTCACTCACCCATACATCACACTAGTATACGATCTAGTAAAAATGTATATTATGTGGGTGTGGGACATAATAGATATTTATTAAAATATGTATACATCCTTCTTTGTATCTATAATGAGTGTTTATATCATACTAATTATTAACATTTTTTTTACAGATTACCTATTAGATCTATATCTAATTGTAATCTTTAGAGGTCATAGGTTATGTACTCATTTAATGAAAATTTAACAATCAACTATCAATATTGTTCATTTAAAAAATAAAATAAAATACACTTTCAAAATATGAGCAGTTTACTTTTGTAAAAATATTTTTTTTATTAATTTTACTTTTTAATAAATAGATAAAAGACTTTTTTGAAGTAAAAAACGGTCGACATTTCTAGGAAGAATAAAAATATCAAATAATTTTATTACTTTTAGAAATACATCTTCATTCATTAAAATAGCATTTTATCTCCATGACAATTATTTTATTCAAGAGTCTCTTATCAAATTAAAATAAACACATATTTTTAAAATAAAAACAAAATTATTTGCACAAAATAAGTTGCTCTAGTATTTTTATTTTTGTATCCTTGTAGTTCACTTGAGTCAACCATTTTAGTTAGTGCACTTGTTAATACTTGATCATGGGCACCCTTGATGTACAAAATCATTTGGAGGAGGTATTGGCATCATATGCATAAGAATCATCATTTTGGGTGATTGAATTTGAAAGAAACTAGTCATTGCTTTTCTCACATGTATGTATAAAAGAAAAAGGTCAATGTATTTAATGGGAGGTCCATTTTCTCACTTTTTTTAGTTAGTTAACTCATGAGCATGTGCCTAAGTCATAATGCCTTCTTTCCATCTCCTTCTAATCACAAAAATGTAATGACAAAACGTCTTTTATAACCATTCCAAACTATGTGTTGATATTTTGCCTAGTGTCAGTAATGCCATATGATACAACTTGCACTTTGCGTGCAAGAGAATCCTTCTATTTTTAGTTGATCATAGATTAACATAATTCTCATGTTAAATTGTCTTATTAATAAGGTTGTTAAAAATGGGAATATAATGTTAATTTCGTGGTTCAAATGTTTGATTTATATCCTCGACATAATTTTAAAACTTGAATAAAGTTTTCTAGTATACACAATTCAAATTTTTTGAAACACATGAATTTTAAAAAACAAAATAGTTTTTTTTGAAAAAAAAGAAATGGGTAAAATATATAATTTATATAAAATATGGAATAGGAGTATAAATGTGGGATATAGGTTAAAGTGTCCTTTGAGAAAACAAATATTTTAATTTTGAAATTGTAAGAGTCAATTAATTTAGTCTCTCAAATTTTTAAAATTGTAAATTAGCCTCTTAAATTAAAAATATCAATTAATTTAGTCCCTCAATAAAAATATATTTTTGGTAAACAACTATCAAAATTAATAAAAGACATACATATTGACTTAAAACAAATATAGAACTTTTAAAATTATAATGCAAAATTAAAAAATAAAATTAATTTATATATTTTTCAATTTAAAAGATCAAATTACTATTTAGCAAATTAAAGGAACTAAATTGATGGATTCTTATAATTTTAAGTACTAAAATATCTATCTACTGTACAAACTTTGAAAGTCTTCTTTTTAAGTTGATTTCACTTTATATATATATTAAAATTTATAATATTAATATATATAATATT
>JBBPBS010000529.1:1537441-1565740 GCA_037974835.1 Cicer judaicum | reverse complement strand
AAATAATTATAATATTCTTCCTATTTTGTTAACCATTCCCTCTTATCAATTCTATTTTTGTTAACAATTTTCTTATTTGATAAATAAATTAGCATTTAATTTTATTTTAGTATCAACTCCTTCCTATTTTTCTTGATCTAATAAATAAAAAATTATAATAATAAAAAAAGTTCTACAATAATAATTAAAACATAAATATAATAAAATTAGTAATATGAATTTTTTTTTATTATTTTGATTTATTTATTTATTAGATTTGGAGGAAAAAATAAGAGGGAATTGTTAACAAAATAAAATTAAGTTGATAAAATAATGTTCTTTAATTTATTTAATTTTATTAGTATATTTTATTTAATAATAATAATATTTGTTTACACTAATAGAGAAACATAATTTATAGATACAAGTCAATCCTCCAAAGTAGTAACGGATCCTATCAACATGGAGAGAATTCGGCAATAGTAATAGGTGTTCATCAAATAAATTTCGAAGCCCTTATTTAATCTTACTTTTATCATGACTCTTACCCTTTGCTTCATGAAAAAATTATTGATGCCGTTATATAATCCATTTTACCTTACCAAGAGATCCAAATTATTCAAAGCAAATAAGATCCCAATTATTTGCAAAGAGTCACCAGTCCCTTTTCCAACCCTTTAACCCTAATTAACATGAAGCTAATATTTTTTGTATTGTTCTTATTAATAATTTCAGGTGCTCAAGCTAGATCAACTGAAGATTTCAATGTGAATTTCAATTCAGAAGACAAAAGCCTAATAAACAACAATGAACAATCATATGAGTTTATTGGTACAATTTCTTAGCTTTTCAAACTAGCACAAATTTAGGGTATGTTTGTATGAAGAATATTTGATATGGTGATCTATTTTTTTTTTTCTAAATTAAAGAAACTACGAAGTGTTTCTAAAAATAAAATGTGTGATTGAATTGTTACATATGATCATGTGTACTACTCTTTAAAAAAAAATTAAATTATATATATATATATATATATACTAAAATATAAATTTAACGGTTCAAAAATTTTATTCATATTTTTTTTTGTTCACTTTTGCTTTTGTAACTTGTGTTATTATTCAATGATGATAGGAAATTTATATGGAAATGATAATAGAAGTATCCACAAGAACTTTGAACGACAAAGTTGAGGTTGTGGAAAGTAAAAATAAACATAAACATGAACTATCCATTACTATAAGACTGGGAGGTGGTGGAAGAGGAGGAGGATTTGGGAAAGAAGGTGGTGGTGGAGGAGGATTTGGAAAAGGAGGTGGTGGCGGAGGAGGTGGAAAAGGAGGAGGAAGAACCGGCAAAGAAAGCTGAGGTGGAGCGAGTACCGGTGTCATCGGCGGGCCATGTGGAATTATCGGCAGGGGAATGGGCAATTAAGGGCATAATAATAGAACTTGCCATGTGAAATTATCGGGGAATGGGCAATTAAGGGCATAATAATAGAACTTATTGTGGAACATCATTATTTTCACAACCACATTATTTGATCACAACATTATTTATATTTTGTTTTAGCTTTTGGCTTTAATCACCTCGTTTCAATTTTACAATAATTATTTTAAATTATTGTAAGATATTAAATATTTAAATATTAAATTAAGGAATAGTTTTACTCAGGAAGGGTGTTTATATTAATTATTGTTATAGAGTTTTGTTTTAACTATGCTAAGAGTGTTTAGTATTTTTATTTCATACTATATAGTATATAGTTTTTGTAACTTTTATATTTTGAGTTTTTGAAATGGTACAATGTTTATATGCACGCTTTTCTTTTTCAATTAAAAGATAGAAAATTATACATCAGTTTTTGATGTTCTTGTAGAACAATTGAAATGATTTATTTTATTTTTTTGATAAATATAGAGAAAATGAAATTGAAAATGCCATGATCTCTGCCAAATTTTTTTTATGTAATTATTAAATAAAGTATTAATAATTTATTTATTAATTTTTGAAGAAGCTTAATCTGATAGTTTTGTTTTAGGCTTGATAACGTATTGGGCCGACACTAGTTGAACCACTGTTATTTTTTAGGAAAATAAAAATAATCATTAACATGAAGTATCTTTTACTATAAAAAAGAGAAGGAAAAGAATGAGAGGTGGAATGAGATTAGGAGGAAGGGCAAGAGGAATCAGATGAGGAAGGGCGAGAGAAATGACTGGAGTTATCAGAGATGCATGGCCTTATTTTTGGGTCTATACATTTATTTCATGTACGAGCTTTTAGATTTAATCACATTGTTTTACTTTTACTAGTTAAGTACTACTCTAAAATAAAATATAAACAAAAATAATATTTGAAAAATTGATGTATCTTAACTTTGTGTGTAAGAGAATCCTTCTTTTTTAGTTGATCATAAATTAACATAATTCTTATGTTAAATTGTCTTATTAATAAGGTTTTAAAAATGGGGATATATTGTTAGTTTCATGTTTCAATGAGATGAGTTAAAGAGTTGACTGACAAGGAGTTCAAATGTTTGATTTGTACCATCGATATAATTTTAACAATTATTAACATTACATTGATTATTTAACAAAAAAAGGTTATAAATTTGTAGAAAAAAAAGTTCAACTTCGAGGAAGAAAGATTTATTTTGTACCCAAATACTTATACTTCTATCTCATATTTTATACAAACTATCTATTTTATCATTTTTATTAAATAATAATTTTTTTGATTTCACTAAATTCAATTTGAGTTTTAAAAAATTTAAAAACAAGTTTTTCAAAATACATGTTTTTTCAAAAAAAATTGAATTTTATACCGAAAAATTTTAAAAAAGTTTTTTCTAGTACACACAATTCAATTTTTTTTGAAATACATGAGTTTTAGAAAACAAAATATTATTTTGAAAAAAAAGAAAGGGGTAAAATAGATAGAGTATAAATGTGGGGTATAGGTTAAAGTGTACTATGAGGAAATAGACATTTTAATTTTAAAATTGTTAGAATCAATTAATTTAGTCTCTCAAATTTTTAAAATTGTAAATTAGTCCCTTAAATTAAAAATATCAATTAATTTAGTCCCTCAATCAAAATATATTTTTTGTAAACAACCATCAAAATTAATAAAAGACGTACATATTGTATTAAAACAAATATAGAACTTTTAAAATTATAATGCAAAATTAAAAAATAACATTAATTTATATATTTTTCAATTTAAAGGATCAAATTACTATTTAACAAATTTAAGGAACTAAATTCATCGATTCTTATAATTTTAAATAGTCTTAATTGCACTTTTGGTCCCCCTATTAAAGGTGAATCTCGAAAGTAGTCTCTCCATTTTGTTTGTCCCCAATTTTAGTCCCCCAAACAGAATTTGAGTCCAAATCATGATGAGTTGTCATTTTTTAATGACGTGTCAATAAAAGGGTGATGTGGCAGACGCTTATGTGGAATAAAGTCATTATTATATTATTTCTGATTAAAAAATATAATTTATATTTTTAAAAACTATTATTATAATTGTGACACTATTTTAAAAAATATAATTTAATTGTTAAAATTAAGTTAAAAAAAACACCTAAACAGATCGAAATAAAAAACGTATGAACCAGCGTGAACGCAAATCAAAATCAGAAGCATATGAACTAGCGTGAACCCTAAATCAAAAAACATCCCCAATTCAACAAAAGCCCCAAATCGTGAACCCTTTTCATCAAAATTGACCATTTCCCTTTTCTTCATCATCATCATTTGATTCTGATTTCGTCTTCTTCTTCATTGTTGTTCATTTTCCCTTTTCATCTGGGTTATTCTTCATCTTTTTCATCTGTTTCACTCGTGTTCGTCCTTTGTATTCCATTATTTCTTCTTTTTTCTCTGTTTCGTTTCTTCTTCGTTTGTTCGTTGTATTTTTTGGGGAAAAGAATGTCTTGTCATTCGTATTCAGTTACAAGCAACAATTCTCATTTGAGAATTAGAAGTAGATAATGTTTGTGTGGACTTGAATCTCCTTCGTGTACTTCTTGGACGGCTGAAAATCTAGGTCGAAGGTTTCATGGGTGTGGATTTTATAAGGTAAACTATTTGTTAAAATTCTGGAATTTTTTTTTTGTATTGTTTACAGATTATAAAAATTTGTTGTTATGTTGTTTAGTTACAGGGCACCTCTTGTTTTGCTGTTATGTTGTTTCAGTTATAGGGTAAAAAATCTTGCAATTTTTTTGATTGGTTTGATGAGCCAATGACAACGTGCAAAAGAAGTTATTATGTCTTCGATGAAAAGGATTG
The DNA here is from genome assembly GCA_037974835.1 of Cicer judaicum. Lineage (NCBI taxonomy): Eukaryota > Viridiplantae > Streptophyta > Magnoliopsida > Fabales > Fabaceae > Cicer > Cicer judaicum. Next base: position 1,561,463 of record JBBPBS010000529.1, on the reverse strand, counting down.
ATGAATTCAAGAAGAAAGACAATGTGACAAAAAATTGTGATGATGAACTGAAGTTGAAGTTGAAACTAATGAGGGGCTTTCTGGCACTTTCATGGCTCTTGATTATTGTTCTTTTGGTTATTGTAATGTTGAAGTAATTAAAATGATTGGATTAAAGGTGTTTTGTAATGATGTAATTTAAGGTGTTTATGGTTGAAATTGTAATGTAATTGTTTAATATAATCAAATTTGTAAGGTTATTATTATGAAATGAAATTGGTATTATTGTAATTCGATTGTCTATTTTTACATGTTAATAACTCAATTTGATATCATTGTATAAATACAATTTGGTCAAACAATTTTCTAGTAGTTTGAAATAATTAGAATAATCTGATCAAAATAACCAGAACAATTTTCCAATTTTTGAACCTAAAATTGATATCATTGTATTAATGCAATTTGGTCAAACAATTTTCTAAAATAATCAAACAAATCAAAACAATTTTCCAAAATAATCAAACAAATCAAAACAATTTTTCAAAATAATCTTGTCCATAATCTGAAGTTAGAATTTAGTTAATAATCAGTATATCATTCCATCATTACATACTACTGCATTACAAAATAATCGTTCCATAACTTAGGTCCAAAACGAGGTCATACTGCTGCATTACAAAATAAAATTGTTCCTTCACATGTAACCAAAATAAAAGTACATATTCATAGTAACCAAAATAAAATTCATTACATATTTATAATAACCAAGTTATATAGGTCAAAGTATCATTACATATTCATAATAACCAAAATAAAATTCACAAGTTTAGTTCCTTCAATTGATTTGTGAATCTTGAATATGTGAAGCTTGTGAATCCTGAGATAAAATTGTTGGTGTTTCTCCCTCATCACCTACAACCTTTGTTGTCTTTGCTCTCTTTGTTCTGTTGATGTTATTTCCACCTTTTGGTATCTCTCTATATGCTGCACTTTTACCCTTGCATGTCCTCATGTTGTGGCCAAGCTTCCCATAGTTTTTACATTTCATAGTTGCAAACCATCTTGGTAGTATGTTAGAACCTTTTGACTCGTCATTGGACTTGTTCCTATTTTTCTTTGGTCTACCCGGTGCTCTTCTCATGATTGGGGGATTTATAGGATTTCCATTTGATGAATGCCAAAGTTTTGGTCCATTTGATGGTATTATAATGTAAGAGTAACATGTCAAGAAGTTTGTTTTCCTATTTAAAGAACCAGAAACATGTCAAAAAACCAGCATGTTAAAAACCAGCGTGTTGAAAGCCACATGTTATAAACTGAATGTTATGAACTAGCAGAACAAAACTAGAACCAAATTGCAGGGCAGAACCAAACTAGAACAAAATTGCAGGGCAGAACCAGAACCAGAACCAAACTAGAACAAAACTAGAACAAAACCATCTAACTAAACTAGAATTGAAACTAGCTGAACAAAACCATCTAACTGAACTAGAATTGAAACTAGAACATCCATCTAACTGAACTTGCAAAACAAAACTAGAATTGAAACCAGGACCAAAATTGAACTAGCAGAATAAAACTAGAACAAAATTGCTTCAAATGAACATCATGTTAATCAAAACCAGAATTTAAATTCAGGCAAACACAAAAATATAAAAAATTACTAAATCATAATAAATATATATAAAATCACAATACCAGAACAAGTATATAAAAATAAAGGAACTCAAACACAACATTACTAATATCCAAAGATAATTATTTATAAAGTAAATCATTAAAATAAGAGATACTTAGAAATAATTAAAATATAAATAAATGCACAATTTACAATAATCAAACATACAAGAAAATATCACATTAATTACCAACTCACATATACACTTAAAATTGCATAAAATCTTATTCTTCAAAATATTACACTAAAATACTATTATTTTTAGAAAAATATATAAAATAATAAAATAAAATATTTATTATTTATATCACTCATTTAACACAACATGTATCAAACTAGCACATCATAGAAAACATTCATATAACGGAAATTAGTCACAATTTATCAACATATATTCTAAAATAATTTAAATCATTAAATTAATTATTTAAAATATTATTCATTTAATAAAATAATTTATTATAAAATTTCGAGTGTTACACCACTAGTTAAGTATCATGTTATGTTTCTTTTGTTTAGGTTTAGATTAAATTAATTTTCTCTTTAATTACTATTTTTATTAAATGTATATTTTGACACTTTACAAATATTATTTTAAATTATTGTAACATATTAAATATTAAATTAAGGAATAGTTTTACTCGTATGAGTGTAACTCAATTGGTTACACTCGACTGGAAACTATTAATTGTTATAAGTTATAGAACTATTAATTGTTGTTATAGAGTTTTATTGTAACTATGCTAAGAGAATTTAGTATTTATATTTCATATTATATATAGTTTTTGTAACTTTTATATTTGGAGTTCTTGGAATGGTACAATGTTTATATACACACTATTTTCTTATTCAACTAAAAGATGAAAAATTATACATCAACTTATGATGTTGTTGTAGAACAATTGAAATGTCTTATTTTATTTTTTTGATAAATATAGAGAAAATGAAATTGAAAATGCCATGATTTCCGCCAAAGAAATTTTTTATAGTTATTAAATAAAGTATTAATAATTTATTTATTAATTTTTTAAGAAGCCCAATCTGATAGTTTTGTTTTAGGCCTCATAATGTGTTGGCCCGACATTGGTTGAACCACTGTTATTTTTAGGAAAATAAAAATGGGAGGCAAGAGAAGGAGAAATGGAATGAGAAATGAGGGTTTGAATTGTAAAATCACCCTTTTAAAAATTTCTGTTGAAAACTTAAGAAAATAACTCAAGATTGATCTTGATTTTAACCAGAAAACGAATAACGTTCTTGGTTAGTTAAAATCACTAATTCAGTTTATGTGTTTAACTTGATAATCAATTAGACTGAAAGTAAATATATAAGGAAAGAGATACCACACAACGATATATCCTGATTCACCCAACCCGGGTTACGTTCAGTCCTCACAACCGTGAGATTTTCCAGTAAGTGTTTAAAACAAAAAATCTTCTTGGTTTTCCAGCACCTAGTTCAGATCAACCTTGATCTGCTTACATAGTTAAAACCTTTCCACCCAGAAAGGAGTTCAATCAAGTCACTTACCAAACTAATTGAAATGAGTAATTAATTGCTTAGTACTTGAAGCTCTAATTTTTCCTTGAGCTTGGCCTTCCTTTTATAGACTTTTACAACATTTAATAATGGTCAAAAGAGTTGTTGGTAGTGCTCTGTCAGATTTGACCAAAATCAATATATTTGAATAAAAATATTCCACCATTTGAACACTTTGTGAAATCTCTTTGACTGGGCATTTTTCTTCGTTCTTGGTCTTTTTTTTTGTGTGTTTAGTGATCCTTTATACCTTAGATATATTTGTTGACGATATTGATTCAATCTGGAGATTTAATTATACCAAAACAACTTGGAGAATGATGACAGTCTATTGCAGAATGTTTATTGAAAATTCTGGAGATTGATGATCAATCTAGAGACTTAGTCCTGAACATCTTGGAGATTGATAATCAATCTGGAGACTAGTATGATCATTCTGGAGAAAGGTGTTTGCTGTTGGAGATCAAGTGTAACAAGCTGGATAATGTTTATCAATCTGAAGACTGATATTACACTGTTGTCCAGATTGATTAGAATGTTGTCAAGAATATTCAGATATGTCTGGTCTTGCTAATTTGTGATCTTCTCTCTATGTGATTCGAGTAGTTTCTTTGAATATGATTATCTCAGTGTGTTCCTTGCCAAGTGCTGAGGATATAGATGTAAAATTCAGAGGCTAAAATGTATTTTAACTAGTGGATATTGATTGATTTTGGAGTGGTGACAATCATTCTTGAAACTGGAGAACAATCTTTGTTTTCCAGATTTTGTCAAGATTTTCTCATTTCTTGTGTGTTCAGATTTGGCTTTTCATGATGATTTATTCTTGTTTTACTTGGATCTTATCTTTGACAAATACACTCAAACACACATGTGAAATATCAAAACACTTAGAATCATAATTAACATTCTTAATTAACTTTTTGTTTGTTTTCATCAAAACATTAAAGTGAGATTTTGTCTCAACAATCTTCCTTTTTTTGATGATGAAAAACATGTTAATTTTAATTTAAATTTTGATTCTAATTTTAATCATAGAGAGCTTAAAAGCTCCCCCTTAGAACATGCTTCAGATTTTTGAACCAACATAAAATCTAAAATAATTCTCCCTCTTTGTCAACACAAAAATGTTGGGGAATACAACGGAAATTATACTACACATAAAAAAAATGAGTAGGCTTCAGTTTTAAGAGAATTAATATTTTCTAAAACTCCCCCTGAATATTTTGAAATTGATATCCTTCAAAATTCCAAAACACAAGTAAGATAAGATGAATGTGAACAAGAGAGAGTGAATGCATATACGGAAGCAAAAATAAGATGAATGTGACAACATTTCAAATATAATTATTCTCTTTACAAAACACTCTTATGCTAATAAATTTTGTGTTTTTCAAAACTAATTTTTTTAAATTATTAAAGAGATTTGTTCACCTAAAAAGTGCTTTTAAGGATATAAAGAGGAGAATTTGTAGAAAATGATTTTAATTCATTTAACAAGATATTATGATAAAAATTTGAGCTCCAAGAAGGAATTAAAAAATAATCATGATTAGGAAATACTTTGATAAGATCTAAAGAAGCACTTGAATTAAATAAGGTACAATGGGAATATGTACTTCTTCTAACATGAAACTTGAATATCATTTTTGTATTTCAGAGGCAAATCAACCACTGTAACTACACCTCCAACAACAACTTTGGTACCATATCTTTCCAATTAGTTCTTCCAATAATTTGATCATAAGGAGATGTTTTTGGAGGAAAGGTCAATAGTGAAATATGTGTATGGGGCCAAAAGTAAACAGTTCGAACTCATTTAGAAGCTGGTGTTTTTTCAACCATATCATGATAATAGTAAACATTAGATTTGATTGGATGTTGCATTTAAACTGTCAAGAATGTTTTGGAGAATGTTATGCTCTTTTGCAGAATGTTTTGCTCTTTTGGAGAATGTTCTGCTTTTCTGCATAATCTTCTGCTCTTCTGTAGAATGTTCTACTCTTCTGAACATTAATGAACCTTTTTGCTTAAATTGATCATTCTTCTTAGATTTTGCCTTTATCGTTCTCCAACTTTTATGAGGAGAATGAAATAGAGACTGTTTATCAATCTCGGTTTCCAAGAAAACATTCTATTTCTAATGTCTATAATGTTCTTCTTCTTCATCTCCTTAGCATTAATGTTTCCAAAGGTTATAAATACTCCAAATTTTTGTAATGAGAGGAGGCACCATACTTTTCCATTCATGTGTATTGAGCATGCATCGCCCATGTATCAATGTTCTTTCTTGATGGTTTGATGGTGTTCATGCATCACAAGTTAATAATGATTTTGGTACCCACATTTGTTTGGGTCCTTGATGGTTAGTATATCTTCTTTTATAAGATTTTTTAAAACTTGATATTTTTTTAAAATAACAAGTTGAATCGAATTGGGCATTTTTGGAACAATAGGAACACTTTGTTGTTGGTCTTGGAGAAAGTTTTGAAATATGAGTTTTAAACAACTTTGAACTTGATTTTGATGAAATTCCAAATTGTTCTCCTTTTTTCAGACTTTATGGACAAAATTCTACTTTTGTTCCATAATGTTCTTCGTTTTGAGAACAACCTGGGGATCATTCTCCTTTATGCAGATTTTTCAAAATTGGTCCAGCTTTATTTGCAGAGCGATCTTCCCTTTAAAAAAACCTTTTGCTTTTAATTTTTTCATCTTTTTTCTTAAAGTAGCAAGCAAATTCCAGATGTCCAAGTTTCTTACAATATGAGCATTTGGTTTTGCATTTACCCTCTTTTCTTTCTGAAACAAAAAAGTTTTCATATATTTTCGTTTTTTGAGTTTTATCAAAATCAAGACTAGCTTTATCAAATATTCCCACTTGAGATCCCATGATTTTTTTGAAAGGTTTCAGTAACTTTAATAAAATTTGACAAGTCATTTCTAAGAAGTTCATTTTCAATTTTAAGGAGAACGTTCTCCATTTTCGTTGCAGAACGTTCTTGATTTTCAGATTCATTATTTTCCTTAAAATGAGACTCCTACATTGTGAATGATGTTTTTTAGTTCATCAATCATAATCTGAGCTTTCTCTTTTTCCTTTTTTCCTTTTAAAACTTGATCCTTTAAAGAGCTAAATTTTTGGACAAGCAAATTTAAATCATTAAGTAAGCTATCAAAATCTTTTTCAATTTGTTCACATAAAAGACATGGTTCAGAATTTATTATCTCCTTGTCTTCAGTATCTGCCATTAAACATAAGTTGGCTTCTTCAAATTCCTCTATTTTTGATTCATCAGAATCATCCCAGGTCACCATCATGGATTTTTTTTCTTGAAATGAAACTTCTTTGGTGCTCTTTTGTTCAAGGGACATTCAATTTTATAATGTACTTGTTTATTGCATCCAAAAGATGTGATTTGACTTTTGTCTACCTCTATTTTGAAGTTTTCCTTTTCATTTGAAAATCCCTTTTTAATGTGATCCCTTTTTCTCAACATTCTCTGTATCTTTTCTGTAAGACGAACTATTTCTTTATCAACATCTTCTTGTTTGATTTCTTTTGAGTCCTCATCTGAACTTTCTTGAGATTTTTTCAAATCTATAGTTTTGCCTTTTTTGTTTGGTCTGTCTTCTTGTAGCAGCACTTCATGTGGTCGTAATGTTCCAATCAGTTCCTCCAATCCGAGTACATCAAGATTCTTGGCCTGCATTATGGCTGTCACCATTGGTCTCCATATTATTGGAAGACATATCATGATCTTTCTAACTCTATCTTGTACTGAGTATGTTTTCCCTAAGGAGCGTATTTCATTTACAATGGTTGTGAATCTTGAGTACATCTCATCAATGGTTTCTCCTTCATTCATTTCAAAGAGTTGAAACTTTCTTATGCCTATATCAATCCTTGTTTCTTTCACATGGCTTGTTCCTTTGTGATGAGTTTGTAATGTGTCCCATACTTCTTTAGCAGTTTTGCATTCACAAGTCTTTCGCTTTCTTCCCTATTTAAACCACAAGATAAAAATAATTGAGTTTTTGAGTTTAAAAGTACCTTAGATTTTTCTTCTGTTGTCCAATCTACTTCGTTCTTTTTAGGAGAGGTTGAATCATTTTGGTTGACTCTTGGTATGAAATATCCATCTATAATGATGTGCCACATTGTTGTATATTGAGATTTCAAGAATAGCTGCATTTTTCTTTTCCATAAATAGTAGTTTGTGCCATTAAAGTAAGGTGGTATGTATGATGAACCTCCTTCAACAATGTACATATCTTTTGATATTTTTCTTCTAGATCTTTTTCTCTAACACTTGTTAGGTGTTCAACTTTATAGACCGAGCTCTTATGCCAATTGAAGTAGCAATGTCAATTTACAAGAAATGAGGTTTTGAATTATAAATTCAACATTTAAAAATTCCTGTTAAAAACTTAAGAAAATAACTCAAGATTGATCTTGGTTGTGAAAACAGAAAACGGAGAACGTTCTTAGTTTTAACCAGAAAACGAAGAATGTTATTGGTTAGTCAAAATTAGTAATTCAGTTTATGTATTTAACTTGATAATCAATTAGACTGAAAGTAAATAGATAAGGTAAGAGATACCACACAATGATATATCCTGGTTCACCCAACCCGGGTTACGTCTAATCCTCACAATCGTGAGATTTTCCATTAAGTGTTTAAAAAAAATAACCTTCTTGGTTTTACAACACCTAGTTTAGATCAACCTTGATCTGCTTACAAAGTTAAAACCTTTCCACCCAGAAAGGAGTTTAATCAAGTAACCTATCAACCTTGATAGGATTTCTTACAATCTACCAAAACTATACTAAACTCTTATAGTTTGAGTTTTACAATAATGATGAGATTGTTTTGTTAGAATATGAGAAGGCTCAACACTTGTTTGAGTTCTGATTATTTGACAAAGAAATAAAAGAGACTGATTCTAGGAATCGAATGGGAAAAATCAGAATTGATTCAATGTATGGGAAAAATCAGAATTGATTCAATGTATGTGATTGAGAGAAATTCAAGTATGATTGATTTTGGAGTTGTGACAATCATTCTTGAAACTGGAGAACATTATCTTATTTTCAGATTTTGTCAAGAATTTTCTCATTTCTTGTTTGTTTAGACTTTTTTTTATGTTGATTTATTCTTGTGTAACTTGGATAATATCTTTGATTAATACACTGAAACACATATGTTAAATACCAAAACACTTAGAATTATAATTAACATTATTAATTAACTTTTTGTTTGTTTTCATCAAAACATTAAATTGAGATTTTGTTTCAACAATTAGGCGAAAGGGCAAGAGGAATGAGATGAGGAAGGGTAAGAGAAGTGGCTGCTAGAATTATCAGCGACGTAATCGACCATCACAAACCACAATCACTCTAGAGTTACCGGAGGTGCATGGCCTTATTTTTGGGTCTCTACATTTATTTCATATGGGAGCTTTTAGATTTAATCACATTGTTTTACCTTTTACTAGTTAACTACTACTATGAAATAAAACATAAACAAAAATGATATTTAAAAAATTGATATATATCAACTTGTTTATTTTAGACTTACATAAGCAATTGCTAAACGTATATTTTGCCCACAATTAAATACATGTTTGCTAGATGCAAATATGTAAAAATTTGAACTTGTGAGGTTGAAATTTGAAGGAGGAGAACCTTTGGTTTTAAAGAAAGATAATTATTTCATCTATGTTAAATCTTTTTTTATGGATTCTAGAAGCAATTTTATTAAAACATGAAGAGATATTTTGTTTTAAACATTGGAATTTTGGTAGAACACTTGATGTACCAAAATAATTTGATCAAAGGTAAATGAAACAATGCTACATTTTTCCTATCACTTTTTTTCTCAAATTAACCGTCATATGAGCTTGATTAGAGAGAATAGATACATCCTTTGGTTACTCTTGACAAAAGCAGTTCCAAAATGAACTAGTAGCTTCAACTATTGACTTTTATTGTTGAGAATGATAAATATTATTTTATTTTAAAATAATTATTGATATTAAATATCAAATTGTTGAAGAGTTTTATTCTTTGAGTTTGATTCAGTTGGTTAAGTAGATGAGTTTTTGAAGGAGGACTATGATTTGACCTTTGCAAAAATATTCTTGGGTCTCGTTGGATATAAAGATTGAAATCAAGTCTGATTGATCAGTTGAGCACTACAATAGCTAACAAATTCTTGCAGTAGATAAGATTGTCTCTACTGCTAAGATAACCGCTCCCCACACTCTAATTGTTGTTTAGTTTGAAAAAGCACTCTTACTGTTGTTGCATTTGTTCGTCAGCTACATATTTGTCAAATAAATGTCAAAAATGTATTTTAATTGGTGATCTTCAAGAGGAAGTTTATATGTTCTTCCTTATGGTGTATCTCATAATCTAGGAGAAATGTCTAAATTGAAAACGATTCTCCATAGTCTTAAACAAGTTCCTCGAACTTGGATTGAGAAATTAAATTCTCTTTTGTGATTTTGTCACTCAAGTTACGTTGCAGCGATTACGACTCTGCTTTGTTTCTTAGGTTCACTTCCCATGATTTTATTATACCCTCCTTATATGATGACGACTTCCACCAAATCACTCACAACTTGGTCTTTCATGAAATCAACAAACACATTGAGATCTATTATCACCACACTTATCATCATCTTCAGGACATAACCGTTACTTTGTCGTTTTTATGTTCCTCACAGGAGGGATGCCACACATTAGTAATATTTATAAGGTGGAGGTATACCAATTGAGGTGTGCTTAAAGGGGTACATAATTTTGTGAAGGGGTGATAATGTATGCAAATAGACCACCACACACGCGCGTCTCTGCCGCTACCGCTCGATCGGATCGGGGCGGACCTGAACTTGGGCTAAGTGTATTATTTTTTAGTATTCAAAAAAAATAAAAAATATTTATTTTTTAAAACTATGTGTGTGGGTTTTTATCTCATTGATACGTTGTGCATGTATTTGCCCTCCACTGAGTCAACATTCAACATTTGATCTAGTTAATTCCCTCCCCAAATTCGTATACCACTTTTTGCCCCGGTCAAAACCTAACATTTTTTACATTACAGTCTTTTGTGGAGTCGACTTAATGGATCACACATTTTTCTCTCCTTTAGTTGTAGGAATCCTCCATAAATAGAGGACTCTGCTTAGTTGAAAAAACACACCAAAAGTACTATGAAATCTGAGATTTTTCTCTCTTTCTCCTTTTCTGCTTCTTCTTTTCTTTCTTTCGAGTGGTCATAGTACCATATTACGAGCGACAACCATTAACTATCATATTGAGGGTGTAATTTTAGAACGGTTTTTCTATAGTGCAGTAGAACGCCGATATAGTTTGTATATACTGTTTTATCCTAGAGACTTCGTGGTTGATAGTGCCTTACACAATTTTCGCAGTTCCAAGAAATGTCTTAAAGAGAGGGACCTAGTCTGCGTCTCAATCCAGTAATATCTTCAATGACATAAATTTATTTTAAAATAGTTTTTCAAAACTCAAAAACAACAATTTCAAGATGCTTCTTTTCATTGACTCGTGTCATCCTGTGTCTACTCCATAAGACCATTACTAGTTTTATTTCCATTATGCTCGTCCTATGTCTCATCTTCTAACCTATCCCCCAATAACTTCATTTGCCTTCTTGTCTCCAATCAGTTCCTTTTCATTGAACTTCATATCCCTATTGATTAGGCATGTCCTTTTGTCGTTATTGATAGCAATGGCCCTTATTCTCCAAAATGTTATCCTCATTTTTTTTTCAAAGAAGTGAAGTCAAATTGATGGGTAGGATTTCTAATACTGTGGTTTTGACTTTTGTAAAGTCATCAATTAAAATTAAATTTAAAGAGAAAAAAAAAACAAGTTATTTGATTGTCATTTTAACTCATTTATACTTCCTCGGACTTTAATTATAATACTAAAATTTCACTTTTTTCATTGTCTTTAATATAAGGTCCTTTTCAAATTTAATGATTTCTTACAATTTTTTTTTGTTTAATTTACTATTAAATTATGTAAATTAATTTTTTCATTTATGCTATCAATAATTTTAAGGGTCAATACATAAATGTAACACGTTTTTTAAATAAATTTTTTATTAAACAAATTTTTTTAACAACATAGAGAAAAATTTATTATACATGTTCGCATAATTTGTTTATCTTAATTGCAGTTTAGGTTTTCTTATTTTTATTTATTTTTGTAATTGGTCCTTTATTTTAAAATTCATCAACTTTGATCAATTTCTTAGAATTTTAAAAAGAAAAAAGATGATATGACATATTTTAAATGATATGACATATATTTTGATAATATAAAATAATTATTAATACTTATGATATTTTAAAAAAAATTCTAAAAATTTGATTTTAAACTTCAAAAATTATTTATTGAATTATTTTATAATTCAATTAATGACAACTGAATAATTAATCCATCTGAATTGTGCTACATCATTAGATCCTATATCACATTCAATAAAATATGTTACGTCACTATTTTATGTCAAAAAATTTAAAAATAAATTAGAGCTTTAAGATATTAAATGAAAGATCAATTTCAAAAATATATGAAAATATAAATCAAAATTATAATTAAGTTTTCTTTTTACAAAAAATAGTCTAAAAGAGTTGAATGACAATGATTGAGATTCACAAAAGTGAATTGTCAATATTAAATAAATAAATAAAAAAAGCTAAATTCCATGATTGCAATATGTTTGTTATTGGTCCATTTTGAAGGGGACCACACTTTTTCCAAATTTGGACACTATTCCACGCGTTGTCTCAAACACAAGGTCGTTGAAACAAGTCATTTTTTTTCTTAATTCTATCTCTTTAATTCACTTTTTTCCCCAAACTTCTCCTTCTTTGTGACTCAATTCTCAACCTTAGCTTCATGTAACAAACTATTAAACCATTTACTTAACCTTCTTTACATTAACAAAGACTATAGTTCAAAATTCATCACATCTAAGTTTAAGGCTTAAAAGATGAAGGTAATTTTTCTTCTTCAAGTGTTCCTATTGATGATTTCAGGTTCTCAAGCTATATCTAATGAAGATTTCAATATCAATTTCACTTCAGATGATAAAACCCTAATCCACAACAATGAACAAGCTCATGAGCTTCTAGGTACATTTTCTTGACTTTTTAAATTTAAACAAGCACAAATTTAGTGTGTTTGGTTTTGCCGTGACAAAAATTGATTTTTTTGAAAATTATTTGAACTTGAAGTGATTTATGTTAGGATATATTTACCAAATAAAGTGATTTTTGTAAGTTTATGTTTGGATTAATTTTTTTTTTTTTGTGTGTGTATGTGTCTATAAATTTGAGTATGTTGCTGTAGAAGCTAGAAATATTAGCTTTTAAGTAGAATTGATTTTGAGACTGATATGGTTACTGATGAGTTTAGCTAATATTAGCTTTTAGAAATCTGGAAGCACAAACTTAGTGTGTTTGGTTCTGCAATGATAAAAATTGATTCTGATTGAAAATGAGTTGAATATAAAGTACTTTATGTTACGGTATATCTACGAAAAAAGTGATTTTTGTAAGTTTATGTTTATATAGTTTGGAACAGAATTGTTTTTGTATGTGTATATGGAAATATATTTGAGAATTGATTCTATGTTACTTGAGAAACTAGCAATATTATCTTTTAGGTAGAATTGATTTTGAGACTAGAATCAATTCTAAATCTGGAAGCATACTCTTTATTTTCACTTTTGATTTTATAATTTTGGTATTATTCAATAATGATAGGAAACTTATATGGAAATGGAAACATTGAAGTCTCCACAAGGTTTAACCACAAAGTTCTTTATGAGGAAAGTAAAAATGAACACAAACATGAACTATCAGTTACTGTAAGAAAGGGAGGAGGCGGAGGAAGGGGAGGAGGTGGAGGAAGGGGAAGAGGATTCGGAGGAAGGGCAGGAGGAATCGGTGCTGGAGTTATCGGCGGTGGAGTGGGCGCTGGAATTGCCGGTGGAGCACTCGACCATCACAATCACTCTCATAATTCTGCAACATCATTATATGCAGGACCTTATTTTTGGGTCATAACATTTATTTCATGTGTAAGCTGTTGGCTTTAATTCACTTTGTTTCACTTCCACTAGTTAAGTATTATGTTATGTTGCTTCTGTTTAGGCCTTCTTTAATCCTCTCTTAGTCTTTACCATTACTACTAAATATAAATTTTAGCCACAATTAAGAGCATGTTTGCTTGTTAACAAGTTTGTGTTATTTGGAATTGTAGTATGAATCTTTGCATGTTGCTTGAAAAAAAGAACTAGAACAGTGTTTTTAATTTAAGAACTAGATAAGGTCTGAACATGTGTTTATAAGTGGGACAACTCTCACCCTATAAGCTGGTTTTATAGGGATTAAGTTAGACCCAAGCTAAATTCTAATACAGTATCAGAGTCTATCCAAGATTCGTTGGGCCACGTGCTATTTGATCACCACCATCAGGTCACTCGGGTCACGCTCTAGATGTCCAGTCTTGGGCGTAAGGGATGTGTTAAAGAGTCTCACATTTGATGAGATAAAATCTGAACATGTGTTTATAAGTGGGGTAGTTCTCACTTTATAAGTCAGTTTTGTAGGAGTTGAATTAGGCCTAACCCAAATTCTAATAATGTCTGCCCAACACTTCTTCGGGAGTGGTTTTTTTGTTTCCCTGATTTTGGTCTGTGTCAACAGAAGTTGCAAATTCATTGGTTCCATCCACAACCATGTCATGTACATTTGTAGCAGATTTGTTGTCATTATTTGTGAATTTCATAGCTGCTTCTGTATTCAAAGTGTGTATCAAACCAGAATCAAATACTGTTTTTTATTTTCATGTGTTACTGTTGTTGTAGCTCCATAATTTACTACTGCAGTATCTTAGTGTCCTTGTCCTCCACATTGCATTGGCATGTGGAAACAAATCGTTATGTTTTGAGTATGCCTTAATTATGTTAATTGTAAGGAATCTTCTCATTAGAAGAACTCCCAAATGAAGGTTTAGACTTTGAAAGGATATATCTACAAGTTTCCCTTTGATATCAAATATTGAAACCCCATGAAGATCTTTTTGGTTTTGTGTAAGGAACTTTCAAATCGGTTCTTGCAGGATCAACTGACTTAAACAATCTTGGTAAAAGCTCCACATTGTATGAGATATGATTTGAAAATGTGTTTATAACTGGTGGATAGTCCTCACCTTATAATTAGGCAAAACTCAAATTTTAAAGTGGTATCAGAGCCTCTCATAGGTGTGACGTTGCATGAGAATGATGAGATTCTTCAGCATCATATGTCAAAGATTAATTCTCTGTCCTATTTTTAAGATGGTCTCAAATCTGGTTAAGATCCGTTGGATCACCTCCTATCAGGTCATTGCTATCGGGCCACTCGGTTGATGAGATTCTTCAGCATCATATGTCAAAGACCAAATTTATGTCCTACTTTTAACCATGTCAGAGTTCTTTCCACTTGAGTTCTCCAAATTTGGTATGGAGTATTGTGACATACTCCTCCCTGAAAATCTGAGTTTCCTTGAATTTATCACCTTTCTCGTTAACTGGATCTACTAATGAATCTTTACTCCATCTCTTGCAGTACTAGTGTAGCGTGTTCAAAAGATTTAACAGAAGAATCATCCATCTTTCTCTTTTTTTTGTCGCTGTCGTTACTGCCTGAAGTAAAACTCTTGATTCTGTAATCTTGTTCATTTGCATCAAACATATTGCCAAATTGCATTGCTTGCTCCTATCAACCTCAAAGAACAGTGCTTTTCTATAATCTTCTTCAGGCAGTTTTATAATCACTTTTTTTCCAAGTAATCCCAAGCCAAGTTCCCCAATATCCTTGATATCTCTTGTTAAGCAATTATTTGAATTTTCTTCCCTTGAAATCTTGCTTGTTTTGTTGTCCTTGGATAACTAGATGCAAATATGTAAATGTTGAACTTGTGTGACTTGTGAGGCTGAAATTCTAAAGAGAACCTTGGTTTTTTTACTAACAAGAGAGAAGTAGAAAGAAGCTAATTTTACTTTCTTTTGGAAAGATAAACTATTTCATCAAACTTTGAATCATTTTAACTAAGAAGCTGAATTATAAAAAGTTCGAAATGAGAATTACCAATTTTTCAATTTGAATTTGATAGCCAGATAATCTACTTTTTTTTTTCTTTCAAATTTGAAATAAGTATGAAAATGATGGAACTAGTTACTTGGAGATATCTTTTATTTTAAACATTGGCACAAGTTTAATTTAATCAAAGGTCAATGAAACAATGTTACATTTTCCAATAGCAATTTATCTCAAAGAAACAGTCATGTGGTTGGTTAGAGAATAGAGACATTGTTTGGTTAGTCTTTGACAATAGAGCAGTGCCTAAATAAACTAGTTGCTTCAACAATTGACATTTATTGCAGAGAATTACAAATACAACCTCGGAACTCATGATCAATGAAGAGTTAGGGGATGTTCTAAGTCATGCTGTTATATTTATGAGATTAAAGACTAATATATTATAATTTAAAGTTATTCACGTTGATAATCGATCCCAACTTGTCAACTTATCAAACAATTTTTATGCAATTGTTTGTTGTGTTGGCCAGTTTTGATTGGTCATCAGAGAATTAACTTTACACTTATAGTGCATGTCCTTTTCTCTACAAGTTTTGCGCAATGGTTTGAAATCTGAAAGTAGGGATGACAATTAGACTCAGACCCAATGACCTAATGGGTACCCACAAAAAAAATCCACAATGAGTAGGGTAAAAACCCGCATAATGAATATAGGCACGGGGACGAATAATTACCCACAAAATTAAGCGGACATGGGTACTATAATACCCACCTCGCTCTACATCCGCACTTATATAAATATATTATTTATTTATTTATTTATTATATTAGTCTTTAGTTTAATTAATTATTTTCTTTTATGTTTTAATATCTATTAATATCATTGGACCACTACAATATTTATAATTGAAAGATAAACATTTGCAAATTTTTTAAGAATTTGATTAGGATGAATTTGTAAATAATTGTGACTTTATAACTAAGAGTTATGTCTTATTAATTGTGACTTTATAATTATACTTGCAAGTTGCAACTTCCAATTAATTGTTTTTACGAATTTCGAATAATATTGTTGTAGGACTTGCAACTTCATAAATTATTATTATTATGAATATTAGAATGTGTATCGTAACAAATGTTCATTGAAAATGTTGTTATAAAATATTTTAGTTTATAATACTTTAAGATTGAAGTTAAAATATTTGAATAATTTTTAAATTTAATCACAACAATATCATTTATTTATCGATATATTTTAGTTAAAGTGTGAGTAATGGGTACAGGCACTTAGGTACCCAGAGGGTAAGGGTACGAGTATTAAAATTAATACCTAAGAGAGTACGGGTACAAATATAGTTATTTTTTTAAACTGCGGGTACGAAGACGGGTACTATAGTATCCTACCCAAACTGTATCTATTGCCATCCCTACTTGAAAGAAAACACCATATTAGTTCACTTTAATAAACATTTAAGATTGAGCCTTTGCAACATACCATTAACTTGATATGTAAGACAGAAAGCATGTTAGGAATATTGCTTTATTCTATATCCTTGCAACCTATGGACTTGTGTCATTTCCTGTGTGCTTCCAAACTTTGACACAAAGTTATTGATATACACATCTAGAAAACTTGAGGGGTGGTGAGGAATATAGGTAATTAAAAACTATTAAAAAAAACTGCAAGTCAGCAAAAAATTTCTATGTTAATTGTTCCAAGAGAAATTTAATACTGTTTCATGGTTTTCTAGTTAGAAAACAGTATTCACATGTGTTCACCATGGCTAAGATTAGAGTTATGTATCATCGACGCCTCAAATAGAAGACATGTTTGATGTCCGACATACACTCAATGTCCGACATTGACACAATACTGACACATATGGTTATATTTAGTCACTTCAATTTTCTTAAATTATTATTACTGATGTCTATTACGTGTCAGTGTCGTGTCTAGTGCTCGTGTCAACATCAGTACTACATAGTTACACAGAGATAAGCTAGACAAGCATCTGATGCAGCTAAAGGTAGAGGCTCCAAATGAAGCACCTTGCTTCTATTTCAAGCAACTATATATCTACATAGAGAATTTGGTCCATATGCTTCTCTCCCTCTCTTTATACTCCTTATATAAACCTGCTTCTTCTACCAACTTCAAATACATTAACAATTATCAAATTGTGTACAAAAAACCTTGAGCCAAAAATGAGAATAAGATATCTTACATGCTTCATCATTGTTTTATCCACTCAAGTAATATCAATCTTTGGTTTACATGGAAGCCTGAGTTCTGAACAGAAAGGTCTAAACTCATCAAATAGCAACTTTCAAACAAAGCAAAGTATTAGTAGTAAGCATTCTTCACCTTTTAAAAAAACATTTCCTTAAATTTTGGTTAATTTGATATGCTGCATTTTTGCTTCTATATACTAACTAAAATTTTGCTTATTCTATTGAGATATAGGAAACTATGAAAACATAAAGGAGGGAATCAAGTTTCACAAAAAATATGAGCAATATAACAAGGAGGAAAAGTTCGAGCAAGATTATGAGTTGATTAAGAAAGCTAATAGAGGAAAAGGAGCTAACGGTGGTGCAAATGATAATTATCGCTCCGAGCCTCGCCGTTCTCGAAACTCTGCATCATCCTTATTATCAAGAATTTCAACTGTGTGTGTAAGCTTTGTTTTATTATTAGTTTTCTCCTTCCATGCTAAGTTGCTCTAAATTTTCAAACATTTTTAGTATCACATGTTTCTGTTTGAAGCTTGGGATTCTTTAGAAGAGAAGTGAACATCTCTTTGTACATCATGAAGTATTGTTATTGTGCTTCTAAATTCTCAGAACTTAAATTTAAAATTTTGACATGAATAAGTGCTTCTAGTTAAGCTTTTCACAGATTTGCATTTTGAATCAGAGAGGACAAACATTGAGTTAATTCAATGTAGTTGGCCTAATGGAAACATGTTAGATCTGCAAGTAGAGAGAATGTGTATAGAGATAGTCCTTCTCTAGAAATTCTTCGGTCAATCTCTTGCGAAATATAAGAGAAATCTTAATCTTGTTGTTTGATTGACGATTGCCTCTGGTAGGATGATACATGTGAATTTCATCCAAAAATATTATCAATAAGATTTTTTCAATTGATATATAAGTAACAACAATACCAATTAACAAGTTTCCAAATGTTTGAAGTCTTGTGGTAACTGTAATATCAAATTAAGTTGTTTACAGATTATAAAGCTTACACCACATAATTCAGTCTATTGTAAGCTGAAACAAGTCACATTAACATTTGCATAGAGTTCACCAAAAGTATCTAAACAAAAAAAGTAGGAAACAGAACACCTCCTTAGAAACATAGTGGTGTTCTGAATGACAACAAAGCCAAGCTCCTTAATCATTTTTGTTTCTTCAAATATCATACAACAATTCCTTAAACACTTTCATATGCTCATGTTGAAGAGCAATTGCAACAGATAAACTTCCATCATTTGTTGAGCTTGGAATTATGAAAGACAATCCTTCATAAGCAATTCCACCCGGTCCCATGAAAATAGGCCTTCCCCAACCGAAATCAGCATCATGAATTGGAAGCCTAGCCCAACTAGTAATACCAAGATTCGGACACTTGAAAGTATGTGCACCACGAACAAGCGCTTTAAGATCAGGTTGTAGCTCTAGATAATCAAGAGCTGATCTCAAATACTCATTGTCCATTCGAGACAATGCATTGTGGATTCTACTTGCAGCATACCATGTTGGTTTTGACATGAGATCACCAGCTATAGCTATAGGTGTTGTTGTAAAAATCACATTGCCAAAATAACCTGGTGGAGGAGGAGGCTGCAACCTTGCCCTTCCATCGGTCGCAATATACAATTTAGTTTCTTGATCATCAGGAAGTGATCTTGCTTTGCACACGCTTCTCCAAACATGACCGGCTAACATCTCATAAGAGCTATAGTTGATTGTGTTTCCAGCTTCTTTGGACTTAGCTTTCAATGTGACGAGCTGCTCGCGGGTCAATTTGAAAATAGACACGGCTGCCGTAGCTTCTGAGTCTGCTTTTGTTGGTTGATTATGTGGAGTAGTCTTCATGGATGGTGGAGGCTTGTATTCAATGTGTTCGAAAACGGGGCGAGGCGGATCACGGGCACGAAGTAGTGTCCGGTCGATGAATGGTGGGATGGAAACATCTAAGCCACGAGCTACATCTGACCACGTATTGATGAAGTGAAGACCAGAAGCTCCATCTGCTACATGATGTTGCATACCAACACCAAGTGACACTCCTCCACATTTGAAGTATGTTACCTACACAAATAGTAATAGTCTAGTAAATTGGTGTATGTAGCAAAGTCATGCACAGATTAATCACAAAATTTGAATTTAAGTTGCATGAAAAGAAAATCATTTTTTTCACTTCATAGTAATACAATTGCTAGTCACCTAACAAAAGGAAATTTAATATTTGTCACAAGCATAGTATGTTTTTGCATAAAAAGAAATAAGATGACAATTGCCAATGATCCACTTGTGTTTTTCTTTGTACATGCCCATGTCTATTATTTGCTTTTGTTCTTAACCCTCATGTTCTTTGGAAGGAAACTTTCATACTTCAGAGTCAAGCCGAAACATAAATAAAATATGATCAAAGATTATTTCAGATGAAGTTCGAACTCAAACACTATTATATACAAAAATGATAGGTGGGCACTTATTTTTTCTCTAAATTTATTCAACGCTTCATTTTTTCTCTATATCTCTTCTTATCACATTATCAATATATCATATCTATTACGTCACTCTCTCTATTTTTATTTCTCTCCAGATATAAAAGAAGTGTATACACTTATAGATAATTTTTCTTCTATACATTATTATGTGTAGAATGATGTAGACATTTAACCAATTTAAGGTATACGTGGACTGAAACTCATGTGTTATAAATTTTAAAAACAAATATATTAATATAGATATTCTCATTAATTATTATAGGTAATAAACAGTGAGAACAATATCTAAAAAGACAAATGATTTCATCATAAATATAAATATTTATTGTTTCCTTTAGTTTGTAGGTAACCAATATTAAATTGATGACTAAAATGGCACTCTCAAATGAATAGTAGGACGAGTCAAAAAAGAAATTGAATAGTATGATTACATATTTTTCATCAAAGATAGGTGAAGAATTTGTCAAACAAGACTGAATTGAAATTCTTCAATTCAAAATTTAATTACAGTTGTCAAAGAAAAGAAACTCATCAGCATTCAACTATGTGATATGCTTTACATCATTGTGAGTTAGTGTGGTTGGTTGCACGAACCCATTCAACAAAAAGGGAAACATATATTATATTTCTTTTTGAATTGAGTAATGGATTAGGAATCCTTTTTTTATTCTCATCGAGATGTGAAAGGTTTTGGCACTTTTGTATAATTTTTTTTTTAAATTAGTGCTTTAATTTAAAGTTAATGTCATTGATCATATAAATTTCGATATTAATTTTTAACGTTAATTTTAACGTATCTTGATTATATATGAAACAATTATAAATTAATGATAAAATTTATAGATATTATATGATATTAATTTTTAATTTAACGGCATATCTGTATTTATCAATTGAATTAGAAGTTAAGGACTATTTTGAAAAACATGTACCCAACCCGATATTATTGAATTAATGTAACTGTTAGTATAACTTTTGAATGTAATTTGATCTATTTTCTAATAATAATATTCAAAACAGTTTCTTTTTTTAGAAAAAAAAAATAATTAAAAAACCCAAAAATTATTTAATAAGTAGAAAATAAATTTAATAGAGAATTGAAAAAATATAATTTGATTTACTGTTTGTTTATTAAAAGAAGTTAAGCAAATCATTACAAAAAAATGAAGAATATGCATTCTTTCTTAAGTTACTTGACTTTGAAGGGAAAACTCTTTCAGTACTCAAGTAATAATATATATACTTTTCTCCTATAACACTGACACCTGAACTAATAAAGTTTTTTTTTTTCTTTGGAAATTGTTTAGTAGAAAATAAAATTAAATAAGTTAATTTAAAGTTTAAAAAAGTATTTGCTATCATGAGAATGAGTACTGAAAATTTCCACTCAGGAAGGACCCATATCAATAATAATAAATTTAATGAGGCCACCTTGCATGTTTAGTAGAAAAAAACCTAAAACTAATTAGTATAATAATTCTCATTGTCAATCCTCCTTTAAGTAAATTTAATTTAATATTATCCAAAAAGAAAATATTTCAATAATTTTATGTCAAAGAAAATATAATAGTACATAACAACACAAAATATTCTAGAAAAGACACAATATTCTAAAATAAGTGTCCGTTTATATTTTCAATACTCTCAATGCAATAGATATACTTTCTGTTGCCTTAAATTTGGACCAAAAAATCATCTACTTTTTAAAACAAAACATTGTTTGATGAATACAAAACATTTAACGAACATTGTTTTTTTTTTCAACAGTAAATATTAATAATTAATATTATTAATTGTTAGTATTTTGTTAACTACTAATACATAAATGAAGAAAAAATGTAACGTACCTGTAACACTAGGAGGGGATATGTTTCAATTCCTTTAGAATAATCAACGGCTGGGATAAGCTGACGGAGCTTAAGCGTGGGCGCAAAGTCACCAAAATCGTCGATCACTGCACCTGTATCGGCCTCGACAAAGAGCACTCCTTGACCATTACAGTCAATTTCAACACGACCATCTTCGTCACGACGAAGACGGCCAGCCATTGGATAAAATGGCACAAGCACCTTACTCAGTGCTTCTTTTATAATCTTGACATCGAAGAAATTTGAAGCACTGTTGGTTCTATAGAAGTAAACACTTGGTGTATGAAAATTCGGCACCACCAAATCAACGTTGGAGTTCCACACCGTCCTTCGTGTAACCTCCTCTGACGGTCGTACCAATGTTGAATCTCTCACGTTTATGATCATCTCTGTTTTTTTTCTTTAATGGTTTAGTTTCACTATCAACCATAATAATTAATTAATGTTAGCATATCAACGTCATTCACATTACTTTTTTTATAAAAGAAGAAAAACGTTTAATACAAAACATACATAACGTATGAATAATAAAATAAAAAACAGACATAACGTAGTTGGATTTTTAGTTTTGAATACGTAAGTGGAAGATATATTTTCATGAAAGAGATTTTTATAATAAATTATTAAGTAAAAATTGATTTTTCCTAAATGAAAGTAAATATTTATTTAATTATAAAATTTTGAACATTCTTTTTGGTTTTAAAGTGTCTAGTAAGAAATTCATTCATACTAAATACACGTTCCATAATATCAAATATCTATCTACAATTTTTTATCACTTATTAAACTAAAATTTTGTTGTTTAAAAATATTTACTTGAATATACTTATAAAAACTAAAAATTTGA
The DNA here is from genome assembly GCA_037974835.1 of Cicer judaicum. NCBI lineage: Eukaryota > Viridiplantae > Streptophyta > Magnoliopsida > Fabales > Fabaceae > Cicer > Cicer judaicum. The sequence goes on along the minus strand of JBBPBS010000529.1, from coordinate 1,538,684 downwards.
AGTAGAAAAAAAAAATGTAGATAAATCCCCCAAACAAACAAATTCTAAATGCATGTGAAACTATCGATACGTTTTGGAAAGTTAATGAACTTGGATGTCTAACTGCCTCGTACCAAATTGTTACTTGTTTTTTTAATGTATTTAAAAATATAATTTCAGATAAAAAAATCATTTTACAAAGAAAAATATCAAACAAACAAATCCTAAATACTTATGAAAGAATTGATACATGGAGCATACTAAAGAGACATTAAATAGTTCAAATTAAAAAGATCAAATTACAACTAAAGAGAAATCAAAGGGTTCAAATTAAAAAGTTGTGGTTAAAAAGCTTAAAGTAAAGTTTTGATAAACATGGAATGAAAATTGAAATCAATGAGATTAGGAAATATTTTTAAAAAAAAATGAGATGATGAGAATGAAAATGAAAATAAAAATGAGAAAGAAACATTGTTACCTTGAAGATGAGAAAATGTTAGAGATGAGGTTGTGTTGAATTGTGTTGAGGTAGTTTAGGATTTGGTGTGTGTGTGTGAATTGTTGGAGAGTCCAATGGTGTTGAGTTTCTTAAGACTCCTACCCTACTTTTTAAGGGGGGAAAATTAGAGTAAGAAAGGGTTGGGTTGGGTCACTCACCAACTCCCGCCAACTCTATCAACCAATTATGTATTGCCACGTAAGCAAAGTTCCTAAAGCATACACAAGATATTCATAATTGGACATGGCACATATACCTTTCATGGTTTATTGGTTAAGTTGGTAAGATGGGGACTTATGTCCCTTTAGTATTTATTCATCATAATCCTAATCAAATTAGTACATCCAATGTAACAACCACTATTAAATTATAATTAAAAACTTTCCTTTCTCAACCAATTTACATATTAGCATTTCTTAGTTCAACTAATGCCAACGAGTGTTTAGATATTACTTTTGAAAACGTTTAAATGTTTTGTTTTTGTGTCATAAGAAAATGTTTTTGTAAAGGAGATAAATAAAAAAACAAAAATATTAGAAAATCTTGCATGTGATTTTGGACTCGTTTAGAAAATATTAATTTTTAAAAGTTTTTATAGAAAATATAAGTTAAATTATGTTTGTTTATCGTAATTAAAGTCGTTTTTTTTTAAATTAACAGAATTTAATTTAACGGAAAGAGATTGATTTTCATAATAAAATTAATCTAAGTTTAAAATTTCATTAGAAGAAATATCCGCAATGTAAAAAATAATATATATATATA
>JBBPBS010000529.1:1485189-1533632 GCA_037974835.1 Cicer judaicum | reverse complement strand
AAATTTCTAATTAATACTTCTAAGTGTCTTAAAATAAGAGAAATCAAAGTTAATTATAAATATATATTTCATGCAGGTGCATCAATGTATAAAATGGATATATTTAATTCACAAAATATTTTCCTTAATTTATGTGCAAATCATAAATTATGTTTATAAAATGGCAAAGAGGACTTCTATAGTGTAAATAAAATAGTTTAAATTGTGAGTAAAATTGAGTGAAAAATAATCACACTAAAACTTGATATATAGGTATAGATATTTCAAAATATTCAATTATTTAATTAATTGAATAAAGAAGTATAAAATAATTTGATGAAAAGTAAAAGTGAAAGAAAATATCTACGCCAAAATTCAATATGGGTGATGAGTGAAAAAGTGTATCTTAAAAAAATGTGTACTAGTCTTATTTATGAAAATTTATGAAATATTAAGTTTGTCTTTAATTATAAGTTTCAGTTTTTAAAAAAAATGATGTTTCAGTTTTTTTTTTAAATGATGCCTTTAAGGTCATTCAAAAAAAAAACAAAAAGGGTGAGGTTTCACCTTTTTCAAAACTGATGTCTTTGAGGTCATTAACAAATTATTAAATACATTAATTATAGTTTACAAAAATACAACAATTTTTTTTAAACGTTTGATACATTGCTTAATAAATATTTTTGTTAAAAGATAATTTTATAAAATAAAATTATATACATTAATATATTTAATAATTATTCTCTTGAAAGTGACATTTTGTTTTAGGGATTGAGAGATGAAAGTTATTATGTTACCACACACACTACTAACTTTTGTGACATTCTTTCTACTAGTCAAATTTGCCCAATATTTGTCTCCATACATTGTGCTCTAAACTACTTTCCCATCTAGAAGACGCGTCTCAAACAACAACCGACATAATTTAACGTTAGAATATGGTGGCTTTTTAAGGTGGACAAATTACTTAATTTTCCTATGGTAGGGAAACTGATAGAAGAGATTTTAGAAGAGAAACTGGTAGTTGAGGTATGGATTAAGTTTCTCTAATGTGCATTGTAGTTAGGGATGACAAAAATAAAATTGTGTATATGGATATTTGTGGATATAATCTGCCATAGATATAGGACAAATAGTTTAACCGATATCTACCAATAAAATAAATGGATATTTGGATTATCCATTAGTTAATATATAGAGAAACAAATGTAATGGTATTTGTAACTTTTGAATATCCGATAGAAAATTAATAAAATTGATATGCTGTAATGTTCATATTTATGTATTAATATTTTTTGTGATATATTTTATTTGAGTGAAGAACCGATGACTCTTGGGATAAGTCTGTGCTTATTTGTTGTGCATGTTAACTTAATATAAACAATAAATTTCACAAATTCAACCATCAAATAAAAAATTATTATTGAATAGATGAACTCTACAAATCTTTATAATTTTTTTAAAATAAAACTGCTACCCACACCCTTCACATTACTATCCACATCCCTCTTTTAAAAAAAAATCAAAATACTCAAAATGCCCTTTGATATTTATACTATTTTTTAACTTCATTTCTCCATTCATCACCATTCTTAACATCTCATAACTCACATATCACAAAATCACCATACGTCACCAACTCTAACTCATAATCATTCAAAACTCACATCACTCACTCATAACCTACACCCTATTAGTTTCTTCTTCATATTGTGGTTAAAATGACCTAAAAAAGTATGTTTGTTGGTCTGTTTTTGAGTTCGAATTTTTCTTCTTCTAAATTTGGGGATTGTACGTGAATTCAGTTCACAAACGTTGTGTTGCTACGTGAACTGAATTCACGTATGTTGAATTTTTTTTATAAATATCATGATGTACACAATCTTAATTCACGTAAACGTACGTGGTTTAAGATTAGGTAATCAATGGAGTTTGAAAATTAAAAATCTCAGGATGTATGAGATCTTAATTCACATAAACATGCGTGGTTTAAGATTGCATAATCAATGGAGCTTGAAAATTAAAACAAATACGTGAACTCAATTTCACGTAAGTTTACGTGAACTGAGTTCACGTACGTTTACTAGAATTTAATTTACGTAAACGTATGTGAACTCATTTCACGTGAACTTACGTGAACTGAGTTCACGTATGAATTTAGCAAAATCTTGAAATTTTTGTTTCTTTCTGGATGCAGATAAATGGACCAAGGGGGAGACAACAATGACGAAATGTATGAAGGTTTGAAATCTGATTTTGAGGATATGGATGATGGTTTGGAATGTAATTTTGATGAAATGTATGATGATTTTGATGCAATGAATAACGGTGTTGAACCTGAAATTGAAGACACTATGAACAACAGAAGTGAACCTGTTATGGTTGATTTGACTGATGTGTTTAGCATTGGCATGATGTTTGATATGCAAGAGGATTTATTAAAATGGGCTAGAAATGTTGGAAGGGAAAATGGAATTGTCGCTGTCATTTTTAGATCCAAAATTGCCACAGCACAACTAATAACAAAGACAAAATTAGTTATTGGTTATGAAAAAAGCGATAAATATAGACATTGGAAGAATCCTAAACCTACGAAAAGTATTTGAAATAGAAAATGTGAATGCCCATTTAGATTGAGAGGAACACCATCAAATGTTGGAGAGGAATGATATCTGCATGTAATATGTGGTTTCCATAACCACGAATTGGCCAAAAAAATATCTGATCATGCTTTCTTAGACCGATTGTCTCAAGAAGAGAAAATTGTACTTGGTGATATGACGAAGAACATTATCAAACCAAGAAACATATTGGTGACACTAAAAGATTATAATGTTAAAAATATGAATGTCGTTGCACATTTAGAAGAACACATGGTCTACCTTGTGCATGTGAACTAGTCAGGTATAGTATGATCCTCCGTTTCATTCCGTTAGACGCTATTCATGTTTGGTGGACTAAATTAACTATTCATGATGATAGATCTGGTAAACCTTTAGAATTATCTGTGAAATATAAAATAGAAGTGATAGTGAAAAAGTTTGATGAACTTGATGTACCTGGAAAAATTGCACTTAAAGGTAAATTACGAGAGATCATGTATCCGTCGACTACGTCAATGTCTCTACCTGTTGACAAGGTTAAAACAAAGGGTCCACCCAAAAAAGGCAAAAATAAGGTATCAAAAAGAGATAAATCAATCAAGTGTGATCTATCTTGATTGAGTATGTGGATGCAAGTGTTAGATGCACTGACACAAATGCATGTAGTATTGTAACATCTAATAAAGTGCAACAACTTGATCATCAGTTAAAAAGCTCACACATCGACCATCATTCAGCAAGCTCATGAGGAAAAAGAATTAAATTGGTGGGTTCGGGTTGAATTAGGGTTTCTACAGGTGTTAACTACGATCTCACATAAATAAGGGTAGATGGGTTTGATTAGCATATCGAAAACTAGCAAAACCTATATTCGCCAAAGAGAGATACCAGTAATTTATCAAATACGCAATTTTTTCACACAAGCTCACATTAATTTATTCTCAGTCAACTCTCTCCTTGAAAATCCTAACATATTAGTGACTTTTCCTAAACTTTCTTCTTGTTCCTTTTCTCTTTATCTTTTATATCTCAATCTCTCCTCTCGTTGTGTTTTCCCTCATCCTTCATAACATTAAATGTTTTTTTCCATCATTCATAAATTTAGAGCAAAGGTTGCGAGCATTTTTTATGGCTCCAATTTTCCACCATTACACATAAGACATTATCTTCTGAGCATTAAATCTCTATCTTTTATATAATTGGACTATGAAAACGTATGGGAAAAGGCGATTAATGTATTTCAATGGGATGTTCTTTTTCATTTTTTCTCACAAGTTCTCTTTTTCCTTTTTTATTTTATCATTCATAGTTTATCTTTGGGTTTGTAACATAAATCCTTAAAAAAAATCCCTTTTGTCATTTCTTTTTTGTTAATTTCTGCATTTTTTTCACAGTTAATGTTATAGGTTTTTCTTTTATAGATTTATTTCTAATTTGTTTATGTTCATTTGGTTATGATTTTGAGCAACCTCACTCGACTTAATCTACCCACCAAATTTCGAACTCGCCATATCTAAGGAGTTAAATAGTTGAAAATGGATGGACATTTATACGACTCAAGTTATTTTTGATTTCTGATATTTGGTTTCTGACTTTTTGGTCCTTCATCAACCGAAGTCGATTGTTGTCCACCTATAATTTGAGGTATTTTTTATTTATAAAAAAAAATACACTACAATACCTACGATTAAATCTATCATAATAATGACTAGTTCTACTATAGATAAGTGAAATATGTGTTACATCGTGAACAAGTTAATTTTCATCAATGGATAAATAAGTCCTACCATTGAATCAAGTGAAATATAGTTAAATTTATTGATCTAATGGTTAAAAAAGCAAATACTTATACATAGAACAACAATATTGAGCATGATGAAAAATCCTATAATAATAGCAGGTTTGGAGGTTATGTTATATTATTGGGTAAATTCAACGAAGATTGATGAAACTCCTTCGAGTGATATTTTTGCTCTTTATAGTTGAGAAGAAGATTTGGTCGAAGTGAGTTTGATTAAATTAAGAGAAACAAATATGTCAATCAAATGTCAAACTAACATCAATCAAATCAATTTCTCGAGCATAAAAATAGAAAGAACTTAAATTATACTACATATGTTCCTAAATATATAATCATATTGACTAAATCACAAGAATTAAGAAAGTGATTAGTAATTAGTAGGAGTATACATGGGTGCGGATCGACCCGCCAACTCGATCATCCAACCCGATTTTCACCCGTTCCCGGTCACTTTTGATATTGACCTAACCCAACTCGTTGAAACACACATAAACAAAATAAAATTGAGCAGTTTTCCTAAATACATGATTTATCAAGCCCTAAATTAGCAATATAATTTTTGTTTCTCATATATAAAGTAAATTGAGAGTCACCACCTATCCTATTCATATCATCTTCGCAAATATCGTAAAATTTATTGAAAATGAACAAAGGTGGAAAACGACATCAATGGAGGAAGGAAAGAAAATTGGAAATAATGTGTTGTATAAAAACACAATTTATTGCAATTTAGTCATCAACATTGTTGAAAAAATGTAACGACATTTCAACTTCAAAAAGTATCAAATAGGTCTCCAAAATTTTCTTATGTAATAGTTAATGTGTCAGCTTACCAGTCTTTAATATTGTTAGTTAACTAGTATTGACTGAGGGACTAATTTGAATAACAGTGAAAAAAATTAAAAACTATTTTAAAATTTTGACAAAATGAATGACTAGGTTGATATAAGTTACAAAATCATGGACTAAATTGAGCATTTATTCAATAAATAGCTTGATACAAGTTATAAATTCATATCAAAACATTAACCTCTAGGAATTACACCAATATTTAACTATTTTATTATAAGGATAAACAAGTGTCATTAAAATCTGCATAGAATTCACCAAAGGTACATAAAGAAAGACCTAAAAACTAGGAAAGAAAATATGATCAGAAACATAGTGTTGTTCCAAATGAAACCAAGTCAAGTTCTTCAATCATTTTGTTTGTTCAAATATCATACAACAACTCCTTGAAAACTTTCATATGCTCACATTGAAGAGAAATTGCAACTAATAAACTTCCATCATTTATTGAGCTTGGAACAATGAAAGACAATCCTTCACAAATGTTGCATGGTCCCATGTAAATAGGTATTCCCCAACCAAAATCAACATCATAGATTGGAAGTCTAGTCCAACTATTCATAACAATATTTAGACATTTCAAAGCATTAACATTGCCAAAAATAGCTCCTAAATCATGTTGTAGCTCTAGATAATCAATAGCAGATCTCAAGTAGTCATTGTTTGCTTGCAACAATGCATTGTGAATTTTGCTTGCACCATACCATGTTGGTTTTGACATTAGGTCACCTATTATAACTATAGTTGAGATTGTGAATATTGCATTTCCAAGGTAACCTTGTGGAAGTGGAGGTTGCAATCTTGATCTCCCATCAATTGGGATAGAGAGTTTGGTTTCTTGATCATCAGGAAGTGATCGTGCTTTGCACACGCTTCTCCAAATATGACCTGCTAAAATCTCAAAAGAGCTGAAATTGATTGTGTCTCCATCTTTTTTCGACTTAGCTTTCAATGTGGCGATTTATTCACGAGTCAATTTGAAAATAGACACCGTTGCAATAGCTTTTGTGTCTTGATTTTGTGGAGTAGTCTTCATGATTGGTGGAGGCTTGTATTCAATGTGTTCGAAAATAGGGCGAGGTGGATCGCGGGCACGAAGTAGTGTCCGATCGATGAATGGTGGGATGGAAACATCTAAACCACGAGCAACATCTGACCATGTATTGATGAAGTGAAGTCCAGAAGTTCCATCTGCTACATGATGATGCATTCCAACACCAAGTGACACTCCTCCACATTTGAAATATGTAACCTGTGCATATACTTAATTAAACTTCACTAAATTGCTGTATACTATACTTTTCAAGTCCTAGTGGACTTTTTTTTTCTTCAGAAATACTAAATATTTATTATCATATTTAAACAAAATTTAGAAAATTAGTCATCATCTTCAACAAAATTCATATTTTTATCAAATTCATAACTTAAATCTTCAAATAAATTTATATTATCATCTCCAATAACATAAAATAAAGAACTCACATTTTAATATTTATGTTAGGGATTTTATTTTGTGATTTTTTTATTTGATGAATTTGATGTTGTTGGAGATGAAAATATAAATATGAATTTTCTTGAAATTGATGATAATTTTCTAGGTTTTGTTTGAAGATGACGATGAATTTTCTGTATTTTTGTAAAAAAAAAAAAAAAGATAAGAGATCAAATTTAATATTACAGCATAACTGATACATAAATGATCAAAAATTCACCTGCAACACCAAAAGAGGATATGTTCCGATTCCACTCGAATAATCAACTACAGGGATAAGCTGACAACACTGAAGTGTGGACGCAAAATCACCAAAATCGTCTATGACTGTATCGGTGTTTGCTTCCACAAAGAGCACTCCTTGATTATCGCAGTCAATCTCAGCACCACCGTCTTTGTCGTACTGAAAGCGTCCAGCCATTGGATAGAACGTAACAAGCATTTTGCTTAGAGCTTCCTTCATAATCTTCGCGTCAAAGAAATTGGAACTCTGAGCGTCATTTCTTCTGTAGAAATAAACACTGGACGTGTGCCTATTTATTGACTTCAAATCGACGTTAGAGTTCCAAACTTTTCTCCGTGCAACCTTCTCTGGTGATCGCACCATTGTTGAATCTAATGATTACCTTCATTTTTTTTTTTTGGAGTGCTTTTGTACTATCAACCATAATAATTAATTATTATTATCATATAAATCATCCATATAATATTTTACAAAAATATAAAATAATTTAATATGTTATTGAGATATATCAAAATTAATTTTTTTTATGTGTTTAGTTAAAACAGTGTTAATTTTTATGAGTCTCAATCATCAATCAAATTATTTTAAATTTATACAAAATTTTATATAAATAATTTATATGATATGACTTTTCAATCCAATGGTAAATTTCGTAAAATTTGTATCCAATTAAAATTATTAAGTAATGTAATAATATCAATTGATATATCTATCATTCATTTCATTTATTCACCTAAAGATAATAGTATGCATACATGACATAAGTCTAGTTGAAAGTTAAGGTATTTACCCTCAATTGCCCGTTACATAATATATACTATATATCCCTAATTATAAATATATTTTAAGGAAAAATAATCATCATTAAATATAAGCATTTTTCAGTTTACTATATCCGTTACTAATTTATTTTAAAATATGAAAAGTTAAATTTAATATATTGAAATAAAAAATATTATTTTAAAAACATTAACATATAAAATGAACATATTAACTATGTTTTTTTTTAATAAGAGTGAAAAAGAATAATAAATATTAATAAATAAAGACAGGTAGTAGTTACTAAAAAAAAATAGGGATGCTGAATCGTACGAATGATTATTTTAAAGAAATGAAAGATTGATAATTTATTTTTTTATAAATGATTATAAAAAATTCAATTCTAAATTTTAAAAAAATATAAATGAGTGGGTGTCGAAGTAATCTATCTCATAACATTTGTTCTTTTTCTTTTTTTTCTCTTTGGTACAAAACAACATTTTCCTAAACAAATAGTAGGTTGTTTACATCCTAATTAATAGTCTAAATAGCAATCACAAGTATGTCCAAAAAACCTAAAAATGTAATTAAACTTTCTTGGATACTTTTAGATATTCTTTCATGAAAGTTTCACATTTGAGATTGAATATTTTTTAAGATTGAAATAAATTTTTAATCTCTATAAAATTTTAATATTTCAATTTCAATTCATATAAAAAAGAATTAATTTTTAGTTTTAAAATATATGGTTGACACTTTCAACCACAAATTTGATTCAGAAGGAAGGAGATTAGAGAACAAAGTTTGAAAGGCGAATGAGAGGAGTTTTTTTTTTCACCTCACATTTTTGTATTCCAATTTTTGCTAGAGTGGAAATTTTTTAAAATAACGTTAAAGACACTTATTTTAACATACACTTTATAATATATTTTTTAAATAATGTTTGATAAATTTAATTTTTAAAAATATAAAATGAAAAAAAAGATATAAATATTTTATTTTAGATATATTAAAAATACTTTAAAAACAAAAATCTGAATTTTCGAATAAATTTTCTTCCTTTCTCTTTGTCTCTCACGTTTCCTCTCTTCCTTGCCATTTCTTACTCTTTCCGTATTTCTTATTTATGAATTTTAGAAAATAAAATAAAACAAAAAATCAATAAACTTATAATATTTTATATATTTTTATTAATCGTCGTTAATTTTTATGAGTCTCAATTATTTCTGTAAAATAGCTTATATGATATAACATTTCATTTTGATAGTGAATTATATAGAAAATTTATAAAGTATAATTAAACAGTATAATATTAATTGAATATTATATTAGTGTAATTTCACTTATTCTTATATATATTTATATTTTTTTAGCTATACTATTTTATATAATATAATAATGTGCTGACAAAAATCGAATGTCAATCCAAATCGGGCCAATACTATTTTAGTTTTCAGATTCGATGATTTTTTATCACAAAAAAAGTAATGAAATGTTAACACACTTGCTAAATAGTTATGAAAAACAATTGGAATTTGGATCGTACAAATTTGTATTCCTTTTGCTTCAAAATATAAATAAAAAAGTAATCAAAAGAAAATTAATATATTTAGTTTAAAATTTAGATTAAAACATCATTTTTTGATATATTTATATTTATATTTTAAGATATAATAATACTTCATTTTGTCACTATTATAAGTAAAAAATAATAATCTTATATTTTAATCACTATTGTAAACAAAATTTAACTATTTTTAATTCATTTAAAGCTAATATTCATAATACAACCTTACTTTAGAAAAAATAAATAAATATTTATAGTTGAATGTATTCAAAGAAACAATTAAATAAATTGGAATTGTGTTATATATAAAATTTAAAAAATTAATTATTTTTAATTAATTTGTTGATAATTATAAAGTAATTATTTTACTTACAATTATCGATGACAATTAGACCCAGACACAATGGGTACATGCAAAATAAAATCCACAATAGGTAAGGGCACGGGAACAAATAATTACCGCAAAATTAAGTTGGTATTGATGCGGGTACGGGTACTATAGTACCCAATCCGCTCTGTACCCGTACTTATATAAATATATCATTTATTTATTTAATATATTAGTATATAATTTAATTAATTTTTTTTTTATGTTTTAACATCTATTAATATCATTAGACCACTACATTATTTATAATTAAAAAATCAACGTTTGCAAATTTTTTAAGAATTTGATTATTATGAATATGTAAATAATTGTGACTTTATAACTAAGAGTTATGCCTTATTAATCGAGACTTTATAATTATACTTGCAACTTCCTATTAATTATTTTTACAGAACTCGAATAATGTTGTCGTATGACTTGCAATTTCATAAAGTATTATTATGAATATTAGAATGTGTATTGTAACGAATGTTCATTTGAAGTGTTTTCAGTTAAAAAATATTTTTGTTTATAATACTTTGTGATTATATTTAAAATATTTTATTTATTGATTTATTTTAGTTAAAGCATGGATAATGGGTATGAGTACGGGCATATTAAAATTAATACCCAAGAAGGTACGGACAAGGGTATCTGTATTTTTTTAAACCGCGGGTATGGAGACGGGTACTGTATTACCCTATCCAAACCCTATCCATTGTCATCTCTACTTACAATAGTATCACAAGTTGAATTTTAGATTAATTTAATGTCCGAGTTATAAATAAAGAAAGAGACATCAAATGGTTCGAATTTAAAAGATTTGATAAAATATTTTTGATTAAGAGTAGCATGCATGCATGCATGGAAAGTGACATCAATGGATGGGATTAAGAAAGATGAAAATGAAAGTAATAAAGAAACATTACCTTGAATAAGAGGATAGAGAGGAGGAGAAGATCAGTTAAGAGATGAGAGGTATTGTGTTGGGGTGGTTTAGGCCTTTGTGTGTATGTCCATGATTTAAGTAGAGAGAGAGATATATAGCATGTGTTGTATTCATAAACTCTCACCAAACTCACTTCTTCTATATTCTCACCAACTACCTAATGCCATACACGAGGTATTATTGTATTTGTATTTATATTTGTAATGTATTAACTAATATACCTTACGAAAACTTTGCTTAATTTACACACTTAGTTAATGTATATTCATAACAACGAAGCATATGTCTCCTTAAATGTGCCATACACGAGGTATTACTGTAATGTATTGATTAATAAAAAACTTTGCTTAATTTACTTAATCAGCGTCGATATTTTACCATTTACATATGTAATATTTGTATATCCTCTTTCTCCAATATGCATCCTATTTCCTCTTTTCCTTTTTCTAGCTCCTCTTCTTTTTTGCAACAATTTTTAACTTGATATTTAGTACTTTAAGTATTTTATTTTTTTTCCAAAACTTTAAAACGTGTGTATTTGATCTTTTAGTTTATTTTTCTATTTGGATGTTATCCGTGAAAATGTCATTGATTATGTTTATTCATGACATTTTTGTGGATAATTATTTTCATTTAAATTTGACATTATCCACAGAAATTTCATCTGTAATGTTATCCACATAGAAATTATGATTAAGTTTACCCACGAAAATATAATGAGTAAACGTATTTCAAGACTTTTCTGTAAAAAAAAACAATTACCTACGAACCTTAATCTTTGGACAATTTTACATTACCTACAAATTATCTATGGATAACGTCAAAATTTAGTGTCGATAATGACAATTTTTGTTGTAGTGGTAGTAACCATGATTTTCTAAGAATTTAGAAAGTCGAAGATGAAATTTAACTCAAAATCTTTGCTTTTAAGTTACACGTACACACTAACTTTTGAATATCAAAGCTTTATCATTGTAAAATTTCTAGATTTGTATATTTTGTTTAAGAGATTTTCAATTCAAAGTAATTTAAATTAAACTAAAAAACATAAATTTTCTAAGCTATTTGTGTTTTGTTTTGATTCAATAACTTGTTTGTGTTCTTTTCTGGTCAATATTTAGCCAAAATGTAAAATTCTAAACTATTTTTGAATGTATTTCCTAAAAATAAAGGAACGTAATTATTTTTTAAATGTTAAAATGTTCATTTCAATAATAATTACTATATATAAAAAAGTAAGAATACTTATGAATTATAATCAATAAAATAATATAAGTAAAGAATAATTAATTTTTTTTATCATTTTTATTAAATTTATGTTTTTATGAAATAATATAAAAAAATAGGGGATTGGAGGTGCGTCTCCATTCGCTAATAAAAAAAATAAAAAATAAAAATTGGAAGTGAATATATATTTTTACCCTCTATTATAAACTAGCAAATTATAATTTTTTCAAATGTCATCGTTCTCTATCAATGTAATATTTAGAATATAAAGAAAATATATTAATTTGCGTGTAAGAACTCATAAGGTGGATCATCAATATTGTTGATGTGGACTTTAGGTTTAATGTGGTGGTGGTGTGTTGACGCTTCAATATAAACTAATTATTCTTGTATGCTCGTATTTCAAATGGGGGTTTATGCAAAGACTTTGATGTCAAAATAAGACAGAGCACAAGTAGATAACAAATATAGTGAGTAGTGAGTGAATATTGGAGGGTGATCAATATATTTATAAGGTGGTTGGGCTCTACATGTTGTAGTCAATTGCTATTATTATCAAGATGATCGTTGAGATCATAGCGTTGCATATAGAGATAAGTGTCAGGGTTTATCAAGTTTGAGTCTCTTTTGACGTAGCATCCTAAGTTTGTCCGACTAATTAAAAATAAATATAAAAAAAAACTAATAATATGTTTAATAAATAATTAACAATTATTATGATAAAATCTATAAGAAACATCATCATTTTATAAATCTGACCCAATTTTGAATCCATAATTTACATAGGTGTTCCCATTTAGCACCAAAAAGTAAAATAACATCAATAAAAAAAATAAAAAAAAATAAAAAGTTATTTACTACATGTTTCCTTTCCTTTTCTCTGTCTCCATCTTTCTTTTCGTGTTTTCAGTGTCTGCATTACTTTGTCATGTTTGTATGTTAGCTACAAACTGGTTACTAGCTTCATTTTTTTCAATAAGAAAAGGATAACCCAATGTTTCCCTAATCAGTTTAATATTTGCTATAAAACAATACAAAGTCCAAAACTTAATTTTATCTAATGAACCGAAAAAATCACCACTTTACCTATACATCGAGACAAAGAATAATAAAAAGGGGAAATAGGGGAGTTTTATTTTTCAAAAGAAAAACTCAAAAGATAGAAAAGAGAGAGTTTATTTTCTTTGTTTTATTATTTTTCAAAAGAAAAAATCAGAAGAAACAACAACTCAACTCCATTCTCAAAAGCATATATTTCAAAATTAAAATAAAAATTAGAAAAAGAGAAAGAAGGGCATCAGCGTCATTTCAACTTCCACTAGTAATCGCCGCCAACCACCATGTCCTAAAAATCATTTGACCATGTATTTTAGAAAAATGGCTTTTCATGTTCATAATCACAAACTTCTCATTCATTTTTTTAAGATAGTTTGAATGGGATATGAATAAGTTGGTATATACATCTCGAGCAAAATTGAATCCGTTCGTGAAAAGATTTGGTTGATGTCTTATTGAAATAATATAGGTACAACATTGACATGGCCTCTGATAGGATGTAGTTGCAAAATTCATTAAAAAAGAACAATTAAACATTCAAAGAATATGCATAACGGTGGAGAGAAGTGGCATCACAAGTAGATCCTCTTTTATCTAAAAGAGAAATGGTTGGTATCTTTTGGGATATTCTCCAATCGCCTTTTCATGATAAGATGATTGATAGTATTTCATCAAACTTTACTGACATGGTCATGATAGGAGAAATAGTATAAAGTGGGATAAGGAGGGGCAAGATCGTATGTGCAGCAAGTGGTGTGAAGACACCCTAGACGAGATTCACAAAAAATAAAAAAGGGGATGCTAATGTTGTAATGATAAATCCAAGATTCTCCTATTTTCCATCCATAAATTCTTATCGAACTCGAAATTCCTAACCCTCGATATCCCAAATTCCTTACATTCCCTATCCATATGTGGCTGCAAGCTCATAAGCTCCATACCCTTAATCTCACTCTTCAAGGCCACCTTTTTATCAATCACCTCTGACCTAAATGTGAAATATAAATACAATACAAGAGTGGTAGGGCATTCCGTCGAAGATTGTTAAGCCCTAAAATCTAAAGTGCAAGAACTAATTAATGCAAAATGACTTACCTTCAAGGAAAATGGTCCCAACAAAGGGAGTAATCCCTTGTCGGGCCACAGGGATATTTGTGTCAATTTTATTGAATATAAGATAGACCAATGTACAAAAGATGATCGTGTGTTGACCATATAGTCGTACATGGAAAATAGTAGATCTTTCCAAAGACCATTGGAAATCCTCTATAGAAAAGAAAATCTTAAGGCGGTACCATGGAATTATGAAGTGACATCCCATTTAGTCAATCGTCAATCAAGTGATAGCTTTGGACTTGAAAGAACTAATGTCACCAATATTTCAGAGATTGGTAGGATGACTCAGAGTCATCGAGTATATGCTCATGAACAACCTAAGAAAAAGAAGGGTCATGGAGAAAAAGGAAAATAAGTTCTAGATCATTTTATAAAAGGACCAAAGACTTGCAAAAAAAATAGTGCTTGAAGAAGAAACTAGCGAATTTTTGAAATTTATGAAGCAAAGTGAATATAAGGTGGTGGATCAACTAAGTCAAACCCCTTCCAAGATATATGTTATTTCTTTGTTATTAAACTTTGAAGCGCATAGAAGGGCACTAATGAAAGTTTTAAAAGAGTTTCATGTTACTCATGATATCAGTGTCGACCCGTTTGATGTAGTTGTTGGTAACATCACCGCCAATAGTTGATTGACTTTTAGCAGTGGCGAATTACCAGTTCAGAGGATAGAGCATAATAAAACGCTACACATCTCTGTGAAGTGTCATAATAATATTATTGCACGGTTCCTAGTTGATAATGGTTCATCATTGAATGTCATGTTGAAACCAACACTCTCAAAACTATTTGTTGATGGAGCCTGCATGAACCCCAGTGTTATGGTGGTGAAAGCATTTGATGGATCTTGGAGATAAGTTATTGGTGAAGTTGACCTACCGATTCAAATCAGACCCCATAACTTTGGAATAACCTTCCAAGGGATGGATATTAAAATGGCGTACATTTGCCTTTTAGGGAGACCATGGATTCATGTTTGAAAATTGTTAGAAATAAAAGAAAAGAATAATATGTATGAGTTGGGATATGTACCTACCAAAGCTAATAAAGAAATGGTTGTGAAAGAAAAAAGGGAAAGTAGGATGGCTCGCCTAGAAAACCAGGCACCGAATTCACAAAAGATTTCTATTTATGACATTCACAAAACCTTTCAAAGAGTTGGAATAGTTTATGTTGATCAGGTGTCTGATGCAGAAGAAGATCATGATGGTGATGATACCCTCAAACTATTGTACCCTTGTCTTTTGTATGCCAATCTCATCAATCGGAAGATCATCGAGTTTCTTGTGTTTGTTAATTCATGTTCAAATTAATTGAGTATTTCAGCTCCTTTTGCTCTGCCCAAGGCGATAAGGATACCTAATTGGGGTTCATGTATTTTAATTCTATACTTATTATCAATAAATGCATTTTTTAAATTCTCCAATAGTTTCTTTTTCTTGAAATTGAAATCTTTATTCATATTTTTTTCTTTTTCTCCTTAATTTAAATATGTAGAGTTGAAAATGAAGAGGTTGAAAATAGCGACACTAGAAATCCTTTCTGTAATTTTAAACGTCCAATTAGTCCCGCTAATGAGGATTGTCAACACGATTGTGAGCCTCCCCTAGAACTAGAATGGCTAATGGAATAGGAAGCTAAAATAATCCAACCATATCAAGAACTTTTTGAGGTGAACAATTTGGGAACTGAATATGATAAGGAAGAAATTAAAATTGGTATGTCTATGAAAGAAAGGGAACGAGAAAAGTTGATTAAACTTTTAATTGACTATGTGGACGTCTTTGCATGGTCATACCAGAATATGCCTAGGATAGATACTAACATAGTTGAACACAAGCTACCGCTAAAAGCTGAATGTGCCCCAATTAAACAAAAACTAAGGAGGATGAGGCATGATATGTCACTTAAAATTAGAAAAGAGGTCAAGAAGCAATTTTACGTTGGTTTCTTAGCAGTGGAAAAATATCCTCAATGAGTTGCTAATATTGTCCCATTTCCGAGAAAGGATGGAAAGGTTCGAATGTGCGTTGATTATCAGAAGTTAAATAAAGTCAGTCTTGACGATGATTTCCATTTGCCTCATATTGATAGTGGATAACACTGCTCAATATTCTCTTTTCTTCTTCATGGATGGTTTCTTAGGGTACAATCAAATCAAGATGGCTCTCGAGGATATGGAGAAAACCACATTTATCACACAATGAGAAACTATATGATATAAAGTGATGTCATTAGGATTGATGAATGTTGGGGGAACCTATCAAATAGCAATAATAACTTTGTTTAGTGACATGATGCATAAGGGGATAAAGGCTTATCAATCAATGAAGTGTGAATGGCCCGATGAAAGCATAATGACTTTGATATGCAGTCTCTAATATTGCACTGATATGTAGTGTGAATTCCCCGATGAAGGCATAATGTTATCTGTAACATCCCGACCATTACCGTTATCGGTGATGCTACCTCATGATTACCGTTAACTTTTTATGAATATGATATTGAAATAAAATTGAGTTTATAAAAAAAAGAGAAGATGAAAAAAATTATTTATTATTGTGTTTGACAAGAATGCGATGTTGCGTATACCTCTTAGTACAATGGAAAAATCAAAGTTACGTAGTTTTTTACTAGAAAATGTGGATACGTTAGTTTGTTTTAAATAAATGTGTTTGTATAGAGATTAAGATTTTTGAATAAGATTTAAGGCTTTTGAGTTGTCTCAACTCATACGCTTTAAGATATGCGATTAACCCAACTGTCATAACCGACTTAATTGATTTTTTTTGGTTGATTAATTTTTTTGGAAAATGATTTGTAGAACTATCAAGTCGTCAAAACTTGTATCTTAACAACTCCAAGATTAAAAAGATATTTCATGTAGTTAACCACTATAAAAAGATTTTTTGCATGATTAATTTATTTAAAATCGAGTTTTACAACTATTAAATTGTCACAACTTGTATCTTAATAATGCAATGATTAAAAAACATCAAATCTAATTAACCTATAACTATTTTTATTTTTATTTTTAGAAGATTAATTATCTTTTATTTAAGAGAGAGATTAAACCCAAATTTTATAAAATAAAGTATGGTTGGGTCATAAAACAAAATAGATAGAAAAGTTAAATAAAGAGGAAATAAGAAAACAGTAATAAGGAATGAGCTTAGAGTCTGAATGGCAAGTCTGCTACACTACAAGACTTTAACCCCAGAAAAATCTATTAGTTACTTCAATATTTAGAAACTACACATTTACATCTATACAGTATAATAAAGTAAACATGATACTTTGGCAAGTTTTAAAACGTGTCAATTAAATAGAGGGTTAGGCAAATATGAAGTTTCTATTAATAAAAATAAGCCGTGAAATTTTTTGTTTTAAAGAAGAAAATAAAACATCCATTACATCACGATTTAACATGATTTGTGTTCCTTAAGAATTTAGTGGCCAATTAAAAAAATAAAAAAAATGAATTAAAATAAAATACAATTTTACACCACACACTATTTTGAAAGTAATGGTTAATATAAATAACCACCTCATTTGCAGAGTTTCTGTTAAGAAAAATCATATTTTCTATTAAGAAAAAAAAAACTTCCATTACATTACAATTTGACATGATGCATTCATTGAGAAGTTAATGGCTAATTAATGAATAAGAAGTATGAATTAAAAATTAAATATGACAGCTTTTTTTACTGTTGAAAGTAACGGTTTTTTAAACATTGCTTTAGCAACCACCGATTTTTAGGAGCAATAGTGCGAGAAGTTATACTCTGTGTACGACAACGTTCATTCTCTTGATGTTGCGTCTAACTTTGGAGCATATAGAACAATCGGACACCAATTAAATTCAAATTGAATTTACAAATGAGGGTTAGAAACCACATCTTACTCATTCATGTCATTCGGCCACGTGCAATTGTAGTATGGCATGCAGCATGAACATTGCATTCTTGATTGGAATTGTTTTAGGTTCAATTTGAAACTTTCTAACTATATTATTGTATAGATTTAAGACAAATGGAACGAGTACAACAAGCTTATTATCAATTTGCTCCACAAGAACAAGCAACTTTTTCACAACAAGTACAAGATTTAGGCCTCTCGCCATTACCGCCAACTCAAGCAAACTAGATAACCCAGTAAAGCATCATCTAGTGCTTGGTTACATTTGAATAAGGCAAGTGATGCATGTATTGTGGGAAAGTGCATGTAACAAATAGTTATAGTCATGGAACCACTAACTTGCTTAGACATACAAGTAAGTGCTTGAAAAATCCAAATAGGCAAGTTGATATGAAACAAAAGAGAATTGTCCTTGGAAAGGAAAATGATGATGACCCTAATAGTGTTAGTTTTAAACTTATTGAATTTAATCAAGAGAGAACTAGACTAGCACTTGTAAAAAGGTAATTATTGATGAACTCCCTTTTAAATATGTTGAAAAATGAAGGGTTCAAACAATTCATGAGTAAAGCTCAACCTAGATTTAAAATTTCTTCCTATGTTACTTGTAACAACCCGTTTTTTTTTAAAACAAAAATCAAATTTCAGAAATAAAGAAAGAAATCCTTTTGGATAAAATATTTAAGTCGTAACACAACGACAAAAGTCAACAATATTCACAAGTAGCAGAAATAGTTTTTGAAATAAAAATCCAAAGTATTTAAACAACAAAATACACCAGGGCTATGAAACCTGTCAGAGATAGCTCATACCTCTGGGGTATTCTCGGCAGACACTTGCATAAAAGCATTGCCCCAAGAATCTTGATTTTCCCCACGTCACATCAAAAAGTGAAACATGGACCCATCAAAATAAAAGTCAAGCTGACAATATAAGGTATAGGTACAGTCTTCCAAATTGAAATAAATACAACCACAAAAGAAAGACATCTAGCCCTTATACAACCATCTAAATTTGATCATGCTACAAAAATTATACAACCCGAGTGATATCCATGTGCCCCGCAAGATCATCTCGACACAACTTCAGTCATGTATGTCTAATTACCTTTCCATCTCTAGGATACTAACCGGTAGGATGATCCTGGTTCTCATCTGAGGGCAAAGCCCAAATTTCCACAATAATTATAAAGGTCACCAATCGAAATTAACAAGTATCACATAGTATTTAAATTTTAAATGCACAATATAACCTTTCAACGTAACATACACCTTGAAAGGGTTTTTCATATGTCAATCATGCATAAACAAGTTGAAAAATAAAGTTTTTAACAAAAATGCACTGTCGTATTCGAGTAAAGCACTGTCGTAGCCGAATACAACTGAGAAAAATGCAGATTTTCAGTTCTAAAATGGCTTTGAATAATTATAAACACATTCCTAATTCCTAATTCTAATTATAAACACATAAGTCACACCAAATTAATTGCCACAAATTCACATCTCAATCACACATCAAACATTCATAACATCATCAATTATGAACACATAATTACATCGAAACTTAATCAACTAAATTTCACACCTCAAAGCAATTACGACACAATAACAAACAACAACCGAGTATGTATATACAATGATCACGGTATATCAAACATGACTCACATGCCAAGCACTCTAATGCAATGTGTATATGCCAAAATGCATGATTCCAGAACTCCAACCAAAACCCTCCTCAAAGGGGTGTAAATCATAATTATGCCGCATATCACAGACCAATACTAATTAACGAGGTGCCACCTATCACGGGTCAACACTATTTACAAAAAAAAAAAACGTAAATCGTAAATGTATCGCCTATCACAGACCAATACTATTTATCGAGGTGCCACCTATCACGGGTCAGTACGATTTACAAAAATGTGCAATCTATCACATACCTACACGGCGCGAAAATTCCTGCAAGGATAAGATGAACCAACAGATCACATGGCATCATATCGTGGCACATCATAGTCACCACTATCACCATGGCCCCATCGCAGTCACCATGTACTATGAAATGCATGAGCATACTCTGACTCTTTTCACCATAATCATTAAGTAGATGCAGCTATTAAAAGATTCCCCATTTTTAATACTCATTTAACACTAACGATTTTTCAAACTTATCACATAGTATACTCAAAACAGATTTTCCTCAATAAAATTCATAATGCATATATTATCAGATATGAATACACAATCACATCAAAACTTAATCACCACAACAACATTAATATATTAGAGTTCTTCCCACAACTAACGCGGTGCCAACAATCTCGATTCCTTTTAGAGACTCAATGAGCTAACTACATAAATATAAATATTTACAATAATTTGTTCACAATAAAATTAATCCAACCACAACAAAATTCCCAAAATTAAATCTTTCTCACACACTAAACTTTAAAAAACAAATAATCTATATTATTTAGTTAAAACAAATATTGTCCAATTTTCACATACACACACACGACAATTAAAGCACCGAAGTTTTTGAGTTAGTAAAATACTGTAAACTTTTTTTTTTTAAATCAGTCCAAGAGTAATTAAAAGAGTAACATTTTAAATTCTAACCATTTTTAATTTCAATCTATCTTTTTGCTCAAACTCTTCAACTTAGTTAAAATTTGAACTTTTTCACAACTTTAACAACTCTAAATTTTTTTTGTAAAATTTCAACTTCTGTTCAAACTCATTTATTTGAAAATCTCATTATGTAACTCAAACACATCAAATTTAATCCATTCAATTCCACAACACACATATAGCATCTAAATTAAATTTCAACAATTCAAACATCAATCGTCCAATTTCAAAACTCCACATTTTTACACATAAGTTGAAGAGTTTGAGCAAAAAGATAGATTGAAATTAAAAATGGTTAGAATTTAAAATGTTACTCTTTTAATTACTCTTGGACCGAGTTTAAAAAGAAAAAAAAGGTTTAGAGTATTTTATTAACTAAAAAATTTTGGTGCTTTAATTGTCGTGTGCGTGTATGTGAAAATTGGACAATATTTGTTTTATTTAGTTTTAACTAAATAATATAGATTATTTGTTTTTTAAAGTTTGGTGTGTGAGAAAGATTTAATTTTGGGAATTTTATTGTGGTTGGATTAATTTTATTGTGAACAAATTATTATAAATATTTATGTTTATGTAGTTAGCTCCTTGAGTCTCTAAAAGGAATCGAGACCGTTGGCACCGAGTTAGCGGTGGGGAGAACTCTTATATATTAATGTTGTTTTGGTGATTTATGGTTGAAAATTTTGGAGATTGAATATGGGGGATTAATGTTTGAAAATTATAGTGACTCATGTTTGGTGAAATTGATGTGTTCATAATTAATATTATAAATTTTTGAGAAAAAATTTATGTGTGGATTGATGGAAAGAGAATTTAATTCAATTTATGTGTGGATTGGTGGAAAATGAATTTAATTTAATTTGTGTGGATTGAATTTGGAAATGTGATTTATGTGTGTTTGTGGAAATTGAAATTGGTGGGAATAAATATGTTTGAGTATGATCTACGTTGTATATGAAAAATCATTAGTGTTAAATGAGTATTAAAAATGGAGAATCTTTTAATAGCTGCATTTACTTAATGATTGTGGTAAAAAGAGTCAGAGTATGCTTATGTATTTCATAGTACATGGTGACCGCGATGGTGATAGTGGTGACCGTGATGGGCCACGGGATGATGCCATGTGGATTGTTGGTTCATCTTATCCTTGCGAAATTGTTGTATCGTGCTAATCTGTGAGAGATTGCACTCTAGAATGTATTGATTTGTGAGCGATTGCACTATAGAAAATCGTGTTGGTCTGTGAGCGACTGCTCTCTTGTATGTTGTGTTGATCTATGAGAGATTGCACTCTAGAATGTGTTGATCTGTGAGTGATTGCACTCTAGAAAATCGTGCTAGTTTGTGAGCGACTGCACTCTTATATGTCGTACTGATCTGTGAGCGATTGCACTCAAGAAAATCGTGCTGGTCTGTGAGCGACTGCACTCTTGTATGTCGTGCTGGTTTGTGAGCGACTGCAAACTAGTAAATCGTGTTGATCCGTGAGAGATTGCACCTCGGTAATTAGTATTGGTCTGTGATAGGCGGTACAATTATGATTTACGCCCCTTCGAGGAGGGTTTTGGTTTGGAATTATGGAATCATGCATTTTGGCATATACGCATTGCATTAATGTGTTTGGCACACGATTTAGGTTTGTTATACTATGATTATTGTATATACATATTCGGTTGTTGTTGTGATTTGCCGTAATTGCTTTGAGGTGTGAAGTTGGGTTGATTAAGTTTTGAGGTAATTATGTGTTCATAATTGATTTAATGAATATTCGATGTGTGATTGAGGTGTGAATTTGTGGAGATTAATTTGGTGTTAATTATGCAATCATAATTCATAACATTAATGTTTGAAGTGTTGATTGATTCAAAGCCATTTTAGAATTGAAAATCTGCATTTTCTCAATTGTATTCGGCTACGACAATGCAGTTTGTTAAAACTTCATTTTTCAACATTGTTTATGCATTTTTTGGACATATGAAAAACTTTTCGAGGAGTATTCTAAGCCGAAAGTTTCTTTTGAGCATTTGAAAATATAAGAATTTTGCTTTGTGATATTTATTAATTTCGGTTGGTGACCTTTTATAATTATTGTGGAAATCTGGGCTTTGTCCTTAGATAAGAACCAGGATCGTCCTACCAGTTACTACTTTGGAAACGGGCATGTAGTTAGGCATACCTGACCGAAGTTGTGTCAGGAGGATCGTGCAGGGCACATGGAGATCACCTAGGTTGTATAATGTTTGTAGCATGATCAGATTAGGTGGTTGTATAGGGACTAGATGTCTTTTTTTTGTGGTTCTATTTATTTCATTTTGGAAGATTGTATCTAGGATTAAACTGTCTGATGACTTTTCTTTTGATGGATCCATGTTCCACTTTTTGAGGTGACATGGGGAAAATAGAGATTCTTGGGGCAGTGTTCCTATGCAGGTGTCTGCCGACAATACCCCAGGGATATGAGCTATGTCTGATAGGTCTCATAGCCCCGACGTATTTTATATTTGGATATTTTGATTTATCGCCCCAAAACTATTTCAATTTGTTATAATTTTGATGTAATTAATTATGACAATTGTCATTGTGCAACGCTTTGATATTTTATTAGTTTTTTTTATAAAAAAAAATTACACTCGCGCCGGTAAAAATCGGGTTGTTACATTGTGGTATCAGAGCTTTGGTTTAGATTGAAGGTCAACCTGTAGGTTGAAAGTTTTTATTTCATCATGCGTAGGGTTAAGGTGTATGAGTGTCAGGTCTAGTGTATTTGTTATGTATTGATGTAGTCGGAAATTATTTTTATAATTATTCCAAGGGGTGTTGAGATTTCTTCTTGATGTTTGTTTTGAGGAAACAATGCATCCAAGAAGGGATGACGTTGCAAGAGTCAACATCAATTTGGGATGATCAAATGGCCGAAGCTATGAATAACATGATTGCTTTTGTTGCTGCACAGACTACTGCAAAAACTTTACGAGATCTGGAGAAGAGGGAAAGAGAGAGTTGTGTTGTTGTTTCAAGAGCATTGGAAGATTTTCGTCGTTACAATCCTCCAAAGTTCAAGGGTGAGGAGAGCCCAGAAAAAGATGACTAGTAGATTGAAGATGTGGAAAAGATCTTCGAAATGATTAATTGTTAGGCAGGATTAAGGCAAATCATGATGACATGGGGTTTATGAAGTGGTTCCAAGGACATAGAGGCTATGTTGTTGATGGTAACTCGAAGACGATGGGTATGGATGGATTAAAGTTAGACTAATAGGCGATTTCATGTAAAGATCTAAGTGGAGAGCTTTTTAAGAAGAGTATTAGGTGTTCGCTTGGTAGATTTCATGATGAGACTGGATGAAGTTTGATAATTTCCAAAGGGGTGTGAACACCATGGAGTTATTGAGAAGACAGGGATTTCATTTGGAATAGCATTTGGTGCTTAGGTGTCAACGAAAAAGACTTGTATTGAAGTTAACGAGCTCTGCACGGTAGAGGGTAAATACTACCTTGGTTAGATAAAGTATACTTTGAGGAATAGTCGATACCTTGAGGGGTAAAGTCGAGCATTCGAGTTAAACTAGATTCGCGACTCAGATTATTAAGTATGAATCTCATGACGATTATAGGAGTGAGAATATATATTTCTTCGATAAGTGACAAATCACTGTGTGGATTAGGAAACGGTAAGTATGGATAGTGATTTTAGATGAAACTATAGACGTGCAAGTATGAATTTTGGGTGAAGTTTGGATAAACACAAGGAGTTAAGCCTTGATGTATTGAACTGCATGTTACTATTAAGTGGCATTGGAAGTATAGAGTACGAGAATACTTAGAGATTGTAGCAATGTAAGCTTTGAGCTTCTATTAAAGGATGGTAATTACTAGAAGAATGTTAATATTTTGATAGGTTAGAGGAATTATTTGAGATTTGATTTGGGACCCTAAGATGGTTGATCTTTAAGTCAATGATTTAAAATCCACAAGGTTGGATCGATGACCAAGTAATACCTAAAACTGGTATAATTGAGGTAGTTGAGGTAGGCAAGTGATAAATAATTCATGTTATGGATGAAAGTGTTTGAAGATTTACTAAAAAGGTCATGTTATGATTTGAAGAGTTTTTATTAGTGAGATTACTAATATAGTTAGAGTGAATGATGAATGCGACCTCGTATATTATCTTAAGATGAAATTAGACAGTGTGATGAGAATTTGGAGATTTCGAGGATCATATTTTAGAATTTTATTTAATGATTTAGAATTTTATTTAATGATAGAAAATGAAAAAGAAGAAATGAAACAAATGATTTATGGTTTAGATGTTGATCTTGGGAAGTCAAGCGTTAAAATTTAAAATGAGTGTTTTAGTGACTAGATGACGATGAAAGGTATGTGGGTCTTTGAGATATTTTATTGCAAATTTATGAGGATGAGGTTTATAGATAATTATTCCTTAGGAGATGCTTATTGGGAACAAATAAGAATCCAGCAAGTGAACTAAATTTTGGAAAATGTGCCAAGAAAACTTGTTGGAACAGCACATGGAGATGTAGGTTCTGTCAATTAAGGATTCATGAAAGGAATTATCTCACCCGTAATTTAGATATTGTTATTATGAAGGTATGCCAATGATACAAAGGCATAAATTGAGTGCATGTCATGGGGGTTGTTATTGTGTTCGCCAATCAACAGAGTTTAATGTTTGGTTGATAGGGAAGAATTGAGCATGAAATGGAAAAGTTTGGTGGGAATTAGTAATGCTTGATTTATTGAAATCACTATGATGAAGATGCATCATGGTTGTTGGCTACTTCTTGACAAATTGAGGAACTGATCAGCCTTAATCAATTGTTGATAGTAACAAAATCATGTTGAATGAAATGAACGAGTCTTATCGGTTACAGTAGTGTGTAGAGTTTTTAAGCACCCTACGAAAAGGGGTAGACAACATTTTCTTCGAGTAGGCCGGGTGAAATAAGTTGTGACATGTATGTTAAATTTGAGTACAAACTCAGTGTGGATTGTTACTCGTACTTTGAGTTTCGAAGACAAAACTTCTTTTAGGAGGGTAGTAATGTAAGACCCTTAATTTTAAATTCTAATTTATGTATTTTGGGGAATTTTGTGTTGAATTTCTGAAGCTTTTTAGTCAATTTTATGACATTTTGTGAGTTAAATGCCAAAATCTTTTTTGAGACCCGATTAAAATTATTCGCCGATGAATAATTTTATTTAATTACAGTGAATCTTTTGTCGAAGAAAAAAATATTCTGAGATGCAATATTTTTCAGAAAAAATCATTTGTCCATTGAATTGCGGCGAGAGTAGATATTTTTCTTGAAAAAAGTGGTTTGTGATGTGAGGTGACAGACATAATAATGATTTTTATAAAAAATATTTAAATATTTTTAAATATCTAGATATTTGTTTAGATATTTATTATTATTATTATTATTATTATTATTATTATTATTATTATATATGTGAATGTATGGAACAGACAGAGCGGAAACATTTTTCCCGTGAAGCCCACGCCTCTCCCTTCATTCTTCTCCTTCCATCTTTCTTTTCTTTTTCTTTCTTTGTTAGTGTTGGTAGCAAACTAAAACACAAAATAGAAAGTCTTATTTTTCTTCTAGATTTAAGCTCCCATTCGAAAAGTGACACAAGAGAAACTTGCTCATTGCCACGCTACAGTGCTAGTGAAGTAGTTTTCGACGCGACGTCACGAACTTAAATTTTACCAGAATGAATCGCAGGGCCGTAATTGGTTGTTAAAGCTACAACGAAGGTAAGGGCTCCTTCTAAATTTTGAAATTGCATTTAGGATATTATTTGTGATTTTGTGAAAAAGAAATTTGATGTGTGAATTTGTAGAAAATGAATTTAATGCGATTATATGAGATTTAGTGAAATTTAAATTTGAGGTGTGGTTTATGGTGATCGATATTTGATGTGATTTATATGTTCATAATTATTATATTGTGAATT
The DNA here is from genome assembly GCA_037974835.1 of Cicer judaicum. NCBI lineage: Eukaryota > Viridiplantae > Streptophyta > Magnoliopsida > Fabales > Fabaceae > Cicer > Cicer judaicum. The sequence goes on along the minus strand of JBBPBS010000529.1, from coordinate 1,507,094 downwards.
TTTTAGATATGATACATTTGCCGATTTTGTGGAAAATGAATTAATAAAGTTTGGTGGTTTATGTGTAAAAATGTGGAGTTTTGAAATTGGGTGAGTTAGGTTTGAATTGTTGAAATTTAATTGAGGTGCTATATGTGTGTTGTGGAATTGAATTGATTGTTGTTGGTGTGAATTGGCGATAATTAAATTTGATGAGTTTGAGTTACGTAATGAGTTATTTTCAAACAAATGAGTTTGATCTAAAATTGAAATTTTACAAAAAAATTAGCATTGTTAAAGTTGTGAAAAAGTTCAAATTTTAACTAAGTTAAAGAGTTCGAGCAAAAAGATAGATTGAAATTAAAAATAGTTAGAGTTTAAAATGTTACTCTTTTAATTCCTCTTTGATTGAGTTTAAAAAGAATAAAAAATTTAGAGTATTTTATTAAATCAATAATTTTGATGCTTTAATAGTCGAGTGTGTGTATGTGAAATTTGGACAATATTTGTTTTATTTAGTTTTAAGGAAATAATATAGATTATTTGGTTTTAAAAGTTTGGTGTGTGAGAAAGATTTCATTTTAGAAATTTTGTGGTGTGTGGATTAGTTTTATTGTGAACAAATTGTTATAAATATTCATGTTTATGTAGTTAACTCATTGAGTCTCGAAAAGGAATCGAGACAGTTGGCACCGAGTTACCATTGGGGAGAACTCTTATATATTAATGTTGTTTTGGTGATTTATAGTTGAAAATTTTGGAGATTGAATATGGGGGATTAATGTTTGAAAATTATAGTGACTCATGTTTGGTGAAATTGATGTGTTCATAATTAATATTATGAATTTTTTAGAAAAAATTTATGTGTGGATTGGTGGAAAGATAATTTAATTCAATTTATGTGTGGATTGGTGGAAAATGAATTTAATTCAATTTGTGTGGATTGAATTTGGAAATGTGATTTATGTGTGTTTGTGGATATTGAAATTGGTGTGAATAAATATGTTTGAGTATGTTGTGCGTTGTATATGAAAAATCATTAGTGTTAAATGAGTATTAAAAATGGAGAATCTTTTAATAGCTGCATTTACTTAATGATTGTGGTGAAAAGAATCAGAGTATGCTTATGCATTTCATAGTACATAGTGACCGCGATGGGGCCATGGTGATAGTGGTGACCGTGATGGGCCACAGGATGATGCCATGTGAATTGTTGGTTCATCTTATCCTTGCAGGGATTGTCGCGTCGTGCTGATCTATAAGAGATTGCACTCTAGAATGTGTTGATATGTGTGCCATTGCACTCTTGAAAATTGTGCTGGTTTGTGAGCGACTGCACCCTTGTATGTCGTGCTGGTCTGTGAGCGACTGCACGCTAGTAAATCGTGTTGATTCGTGAGAGATTGCACCTCGGTAATTAGTATTGGTATGTGATAAGCGGTACAATTATGATTTACGCCCCTTCGAGGAGGGTTTTGGTTTGGAATTATGGAATCATGCATTTTGACATATACGCATTGCATTAAAGTTCTTGGCACACGATTTAGGTTTTTTATACTATGATGATTGTATATACATATTCGGCTGTTGTTGTGGTTTGTCGTAATTGCTATGAGGTGTGAAGTTGGGTTGATTAAGTTTTGATGTAATTATGTGTTCATAATTGATTTAATGAATATTCGATGTGTGACTGAGGTGTGAATTTGTGGAGATTAATTTGGTGTTAATTATGCAATCATAATTGATAATATTAATGTTTGAAGTGTTGATTGATTCGAAGCCATTTTAAAATTAAAAATCTGCATTTTCTCAGTTGTATTCGGCTACGACAGTGCAATTTGTTAAAACTTCATTTTTCAACATTGTTTAGGCATTTTTTGGACATATGAAAACCTTTTCGAGGAGTATGCTAAGACGAAATGTTCTTTTGAGCATTTGAAAATATAAGAATTTTGCTATGTGATATTTGTTAATTTCGGTTGGTGATCCTTTACAATTATTGTGGAAACATGGGCTTTGCCCTTAGATGAGAACCAGGATCGTTCTACCGGTTACTACTTTGGAGACGGGCATGTAGTTAGACATACCTGACCGAAGCTTAGGAGGATCTTGCGGGGCGCCTGGAGATCACCTAGGTTGTATAGTGTTTGTAGCATGATCAAATTAGGTGGTTGTATAGGGACTATATGTCTTTCTTTTGTGGTTGTATTTATTTCATTTTGGAAGATTGTATCTAGGATTAAACTGTCTGATGACTTTTCTTTTGATGGGTCCATGTTCCACTTTTTGAGGTGACATGGGGAAAATAGAGATTCTTGGGGCAGTGTTCTTATATAGGTGTCTGCCGAAAATACCCCAAGAGTATGAGATATGTCTGATAGGTCTCATAACCGCGGCGTATTATATATTTGGATATTTTGGGTTATCGCCCCAAAACTATTTCAGTTTGTTATAATTATGATGTAATTAATTATGACAATTATCATTGTGCTACGCTTTGATATTTTATTAGTTTTTTTAAAATAAAAAAATAAAAAAACACACTCGCGCTGGTAAACTCGGGGTCTTACAAGTACAAACTAGGTGGAACTCCACCTTTTTCATCTTGGATATTGGTGAACTATACGAGCATGCATTTATCGTTCTGAACATGTTGATGTGTCATTTATGTCTAATGGTAGTGAGATAAAAGGATGTCCTAATGGATTCGATTGGGAACGTGCCCGTGTTTTTGTGAAGTTTTTGAAGAGTATCTATGAAGCGAACCTTTCTTGTTTTGGGTCATTACATGTTAAAGTCAACTCTTTTTTTAAATAGCTGATTGAAATTCAGAAAACATTGACATAAATTTTCTTCTGTGTTGTTGTTGTTTTCTTGATCCCCATTAAAAGCTTGAGTATATTTAGTTTTGTTTTAAAAGAATGTATGGCACTGATAAGTTCGATGATATGATGGAAAAACTAAAAAGTCTCATCAGTAAATTGATTGAACACTATATTATTTTGTATCCCATTACTAATGAAGCTAGTGATTCTAGTACATGAAATCTCAACATGGACTCACAATCTAACATTAAAAAGGGGGATGAGGATGATTAGGAATTTTTTTAGATTGAACATGAAGAAAAAATAAGGAGAGTTACAATAAAGTGAGTTACACAGGTATTCATGGTGTTGAAGAGGACTCCCCTACATTTGATATTCTTAAACGATGTAAAGGAAAAACAAATAAATACCATGTTCTTTCTCGCATAGCTAGAGATATTTTGGCTATTCCAGTGTCTACTGTATCATCTGAGTCAATTTTTAGTACAAGAGGTTGAATCCTCGATTTATTTCGTAGTTAGTAAACGCCACTAGTGTTGAAGCTTTGATTTGTATAAAAAAATTAGATCAAATCTCCTACAAAAATTGATCTAGCAACTGAGTTGGTTGAAGTACAAAAGATTGAGTCAAGTACGAATATTTTATTTTAACTTTCAAATTAATTTTCCTTTATTTTTTTTTTATTCTTTTAATCATTTGGTGTGCTAATCAGATTGTGTATCGTATTTAACATTTTGGAGTTGTCTGGATTAGTTTTAATTGATGTTGGGGTGACTATTGTTGAGTTTAACACAATCACTACTACACTTTAAGGTACTTTTTATTGCTTTGTTTCATGCATATTTTATTTATTTATGATTTCTCCTTCTTTATTCCCTCACATTTATTATTGATATTTGTTTTTGCATATTGTCAATTGTTCTCATCCATACTTTGATGAATTTGTTAAATGGTTGGACTTGAAGTTGACATTGCTTAGAATTGATGAATTTTCATATTTTATTGATTTATCGTTGACTTTACCTATGTATTTGAAGCTTGTTGAATTTATTTATGTATTTGAATATTGTTGACTTTTTTTAAGAATTGAATGTTGTGATTGAAATTTTATGTTTTTTGAGACATTCAAGTATTAAATGTATTTTTATTCAATTAAATTGTTATTATTATTGCTTATGTTTCTTCCGTAAAATAATAACAGATTACTATTAATGTATAACCTGTCAACCCAACTCGTTCTTAATCGGGTCGGGTTAAATAAAAAAATACGAATTTAGAAATTAACCCAACCCAAAGATAATCGACCGGTTCAGAAATTGAACTTTGTCAAAACTGGTCTCACTCAACCTGCGTACACCTTAATAGTAATATTAAATTTATTAAGAATTTATATTGTTTTTATAAATTTAGGCTTAAAGAGAGATATAATTAGTTAATATTTTTGGCACAAATTGGTTAATGTTAATATTATAATAGTTATTGTTTTTTTTACGTAATTATAGTAATTATTGTTGATTGGAAAAAAATATAAATTAATAAATGATATGTTAGTAAAAATAATAATTAATGCAGTTGAAAATCAAATGATTGATAAAAATAAAAAATAAAATCTCAAAAGTATCATATATTTAAAAACAAATGTAGTAGTTTCAAACAATACCTTGATCCCGGTTTCAAGTAATTTTTAAGATCTCCATAATAGACCACCTATCAAGATGTTCCTACTTACCTCTATTATGTTTTTGGAATACCTTTATTATTAAAGAATATGACTCATTTAAAATAAGAAGTTGATAAAATGAGTTAATTAATTGTTGATATTATAACAAATTGTTATGCATGTACACATAATAATAATATCATCAATATTGATATTACTTGCTTTATTTTCTAGAGTGAATAACTAATTGTCATAAATATGCACATAATATTAATATCATCATTAATTAGTATTACTCACTTTATTATCTAAAATAAATCAGTCATATTCATTATTACAATAATAATAATAATAATAATAATTAAAAAAATCATTATTAACATAATAATAATTTGGAAATTAAAAATTATATTACATTAGAACATCAACAATAAAATGCTCATAGTGTTTATAACTTTATATCAATACATTTCAATAAATATCATTTATTTCAATAAGTTTCATTTATTTCAATACAATTTACTATGTAAGACACGTTAAAAAATGGAGAAAGAGTCCTTTCCATAACCACCTTTCTCCATATACATCCAAAAGAATGTATCCAACAATAAAAGTAATTTCTCCATATACATCCAAAAAAATGTATCCAACAATAAAAGTAATTAGTTAACTTGATGTTTAATAAAGTATCCACAACTTTAGCTATTGGTACAATTAATATTTATACGGTTTAAATTTAAATTCATTGTTTTGTTTAATTATTTAATTATAAAATTAAAATTGTTTAATGACAAATGCGTAATTTTGTAGAATTCTCCGTCCCAATTACAGGAACCCAAACACAATTTCATATTATTGAGAGGCGCGTGGCAGCTTAGTTTAAGAAAAAACAGCCTTTCCTATATGAAAGGCAATTGAAAAAGGATCCTTCCTCTCTCTCTTCTCTTTCTTCACAATCAAATCATTAACCATCGCGCTTTCTCTTTCTCTCTCTAAAACGCGCTCTCTCTCTCTCTATCCCTTTCCGATTCCACTCCATCCACACGAGTCAGTGTTCCATCAAACCCTAATTCCTCTATTTTTGTTACTATTCATTCATTTCATCGCGCTTATTCGTTCTCCCTCCTTCTATTTGTGATTCGTCATTTCTGATTCATCTTTATTATAATTGTGATTTTTTTTTATTTTTAATTCTTATACTATTTTCACTTTCGATTATTCTGTATTCTGCTTTGATCCTCATTGTTTTAGAATAGTAGATCACATTTATTTCCATTTTAACTAGTAATTTTCGAACTTTTCATTCTAACTCGTCTTGATTCATTCGATTTCGACGCATCTGTTTTTTCGTTTGGGATTGCATTGCAACATTTTATTTTATTTTATTTTATTTAGATTATATCATGTTTGATGTAGATTTGAATCGCGTGCAAACAAATATGATTAGATTTGACATTTTTTCTTTCTAGAATGAGTTATAGGGTGTTTGGAAATTCGTTGGATAGACTATAATGGATTGGATGAACTCAAGCACACATTTGTGTAATTGCTAATGGATTACCAAACACACTCTCATTCGAATGGAAAATGCTTATTGTTACCGGAGAAGTTTAAAAACAAAATTCAAGAATTTTGTGTCAATGTGTAACACTTATAAATATAACCACCAACTCTCTCATGTTCGGTCAGGAATCTGATTGGTCAAATATTTTATTTTTATGCATTCTTCTCTTTCTTGTATAAATCCTTCATAACAAATAGCAATGCTCATTTGAAATTGAAATGGTGTTCCCTTCACAGATTTGAGGTGGTTGATGATGCATAGTGTTTTTGTTATTCAGTGTTGGTTTTTTTGTGTTGTGTGATTGCAGTTTGAAATGGGGATATACCTGAGTTCCCCAAAAACAGAGAAGGCATCTGAAGATGGTGAGAATGACATGCTTCGTTTTGGATTGTCTTCCATGCAGGGCTGGCGCGCTTCTATGGAAGATGCTGTAACTATTCTTTTCTTTTGGGTCATATGATGGTGTTTACTTGATTTGTATGTTGCTTTTTCAACAAGTTATGTGTTTTGAGTTACTTGATGCGGTAATGGTATGTTGTGTCATGCTGTTAATCATGGTTATTTGGCTGCACACATGGGAAGTTAAGGGAAGTTTTTCTAGAAAAGTAAAGTGGGTTTATTAGTGGTACTGTTTGACAATGACTTGTGAGGAAACCCCTAAATTACATTGACATATACTATTTACATAATAGTGACAGATTTTATTTTTTGCTCAATTGACTTAGAATGTTGTAAATTGAGTTGTATCTTTATCTTCTGTTTAAAGAAACTTATAGATTACTGCTTTCATCATTAATAATAATTGATATACTACAATGAGGAGAGCAGAGGTATCACTTATGTGCGCATTAATAAAAACTTATTTCAGTCATCTATTGTAGTGAACGCACAAATATAAATAGAAACTTTTCAATTTGTTAGAGGGCCAATTGAACTCTTCTAGTGATGAGTTTCCTTCTTTTTGGAAATGATGATAGCATGTATATGATGCAGATGCACTTCATGTTTGGTCTACCTTGATTCTCTTGTTTGTACTTTGGTAGCCCATTATTATATCAAAATCTATTTGATACAAGTTTAATTCTTCTATATGACTTGCCAGCATGCAGCTCATCCATATTTGGACGAATCTACGTCTTACTTTGGTGTTTATGATGGCCATGGAGGTTGGCATCTTGTCTCTATGTTTAATAATATTGTTTTTCGTATCCATGCGAATTTTCATAAACAGCAAGGAAACGAGTTTTTTTTTTTTGCTATCAAATATAAATTTATTATTTTGGACTGGAATCTCATCATTGGAGTTGTACCTGTAAACTGTTTATAAGGAAATTTATTTCATTGCTCAGAAAGCTGGGGGGTTTTAAATGTTTGATATTGTCTGAAAGCTTTCAATTTTTAAGTTTTCTTAGAAACCCTTTCTTAGAATGGGAGCAGAATACAATTATTTCAAACTTGTCATGGACTTCAAATATTACTAAAGTTTTAATCTTTTCTTTTCTTTTTTAACCATAATTTCCTTGTAATAATAATATTGATTGCATGAATTCACGAAGAGTCCAATATATTTTCATCATTGACAAACAAAACTCCTGTAGGTTTTTAATATTTTGGTACATTATGAACTAGTTTGGATCAACTACTCAACAAGCACTTATAAGAGAAGAACAACTTGTAAAATGAATCAAGAAGCTTAATTAATCAAACTCCTCTAATGAATCGAAATCAACTTTTCCACCTTTAAGTCTAGTTTTCTAAAAGGTCTCCCGTTTACTTCTTAATAAGCACCTTAAGCACCTTTTAAACTTTTAAGAGATTGTCTGTACGTTAGGAATCAAATACTTATCTCAATTAAAATTCTCTTATGTTATAAGGCTATTAGCTAATATCTAAACTGGGCCTGTATTTTGTTAGATTCATTTGGAGTCAGATTTGAGTTGGATAGAAATGCCTTTCTGATCTACTTCACTTCTAGAATGCTTTTTTATACCATATATAAATATATTTTCATAGCAATGTGTGTACTTTTTTCTGCTGGCCATGTTAAAGGAAAATGAGGAAAATATTTTCCTTTTTTATCTTCTTGGTGTAATTTGGCTGTCTTTAACATTTATACTATTAGCCCATTCAAAGACTCTATTGATTATAGTTCGCTTGAGGACTTTGAAATGTCTTTAAATTTTATATCATTTCAAAGTAAAGTATAGTGATGGACTAACATGAATAGCATATTTAAGATCTAGCTCTATAATCCTCAATATGGCTTCACTGATTTGCAGGTAAAGCTGTTTCAAAATTCTGTGCCAAGTATCTACACCAGCAAGTGCTTAAGCATGAAGCTTACGTAGCTGGAGATATAGCCACGTCTTTACAGAAATCTTTCCTCAGGTAATTTTGTGTATTGTTCTTTTGAATTTTCATTAATTATACTGTATGCTAATAAAAGCCAGGGGTTGAGATAATAGGGTAGGTCTACATCTCTAGAAACTAGTCAACAAGCCCCGTCTCAAGCCTGTGGTACGACATGTCAAACTATTGCACCAAATGATTTACCTTAACTATTTAGCACCATTCTCTCTTCAAGATACAAGTGACCGGGAAACTAAGAAGTTGTAGGCAGTAACAAATAGTTTCAAAACACTTCCTTCTCCTCTCTTTTTTCTCCATTTCCTTGAATTTTTAGAACGTTTCCTTTTATGTCTTCATTTTCGGGTATCCTATTTATACTCAAATACTCCCTCCGTCCCATAATATATGTGACCTAGTTGCAAAATAATGTTGTCCCAAAATAATTGACCCTTTTAATTTTCAAAGTTATATTAGTTACACTTTTCTAATTATACCCTCAAATTAATATTACATGCATCACTCGCAATGCAATATCTTTCACTTTTAATTAATAAAAATGTTAAATACACCAATACTTGACATGTGTAATTCACTTTTAATTTATGATAATGTTAAATACACCAATACTTGATATGGGTAATTCACTTTTAATTTATGATAATGTTAAATACAGCAATACTTGATATGGGTAATTTAGTAAATATACTATTACTATTCTCTCAATTTCATGTATACATTTTTCTTTATCTGCATGAAATGGTCAAACAAGTCATACATTATGGGACGCAGAGAGTACTACATATTGAAATGATAATTAAACAAAACATTAATTAATGGGGTTTAAGTTGAAGTGTATTGATGCATGTGAGGAGTTTTAGACTTGTTAAAATTAGAAGTGCTACCACCTGAACTGAGTCTTCTTATGGAATAGTGTTTTTTGCTTATATTTTTTTCGCTTCCTGGTTAACATCATTTGCACATTTGGAGCTTTAAAGATCTGAATAATAATGGAGATGAAGATATGGAGTTTAAACATTGTCCAAATTATGACCTTTTTATGTATATATTTTCCTTCATATTGAGGCAGAATGGATGAGATGATGCGCGGGCAAAGAGGGTGGAGAGAATTAGCAGTCTTGGGAGACAAAATAGAAAAGTTGTCTGGTATGCTAGAGGGGTTTATATGGTCTCCCAAGAGCAGTGAAGCCAATGACCGTGTTGATGAGTGGGCTTTTGAGGAGGTAACAACTAAGTAACACAATTTGTTCTTGCACCAAAACTGCTTCTTTTTCTAACTTATTCTATTGTTCTACATGCATGTTAGAAGCTTTCAATGCATGGAATTTAAGGTTACAGTCACCATACTGGTTATCTGTTGGTGTTCATTAGTTATATGCATGACTTCCTTTGCTAGAATTGCTTACAAACTAAACAATATTTTTCAGTCGTTACTATCTAAAAACCTTGTATTGTTACTTTGCTTATGTATGTTGGAATTTCAACCAAGGTTGTCCAAACTCGAGATTCAGTGTAAAGTTGCAAGAGTTTATCTAATAAAAGACAATATTAAAAAAATGTGTTTTAGAGATGCTTACTTTCCACGTCCAATATCAGACCTATTTCCAGGAGCATTCTTCCTTGTGATTTAGAAATGGCAATCATGTTGTACCCAGGACCACGACCCACCAGTTCCACAGAACCTATATTGCGGACAAATGAGAATGTTGCGAGTACAGAATTGGTGGACAAAGGTGTGTAGGAACAAAATGGTTGATGATGAAATAAACAACCAAAGTCTGACTGAGTTTCTACTAGTATACTCAAGGCTACCTGAATTTATGCAGGAATGACTTTTCAAGCAAATTAACTCAATTTCCTTACTTAGAATTATAAATTCATATTATTCTATGAAGTTAACTTTTTACTCAATTTCATTACCTAGAATTGTAAACTCATTATTCTACCAAGTTAACCCATAAGTTTTACCACTGTCCTCTTGTGGCATGCTGAGTTATTGATTACAGATTCCTCCTTTCATTGTAAATGATAATATTCTTACTGTGCTGTGTAATATGTCATTTCTTTTGGTGTTTATAATGGCACTAGCCAGTTTTATATTTCATTGAACGTGACATTGTTTTGTGTCATATATCAAATATAAACAATAATGTGCATTCTTTAAATGATTAATTTTATGATTCTATCTGTTTCTTCCTGTCAAATTACGATTCTTGATTTCTGTTAATGTAAATAAAGTCCTGAGTATTCAATACTTATACTCAATCAGGTTTTTGTTTTATTTAGCTGTGCAAATTGTAAGGTTAAGATCTCATCAGCCTTGTTTCATGTTTTCTGAATTGTCTACATCATACATGGTGCTTGTTTATTCTGATAGACTCATGCATGAATAAATGTAAACCTTAAAAGTTAAGTCTTGAAAGATGTTATGATTTATGTGTCAATTTGACAGAGTCCTTTGTGATTAAGTGATTACAAATGCAAATTTTAAGGTTTGATGTGGGGCATATTTCCTTTGAATCATCGTACTGTAGCTACTGTAGAAGGTTTTATTTGTGAATTGAGGAAGTGTTATACTGTGAATTAGGGACCCCATTCTGATTTCAGTGGGCCAAACTGTGGAAGCACAGCGTGTGTGTCTGTCATCAGAGGAAACAGACTTGTTGTTGCAAATGCTGGTGACTCAAGATGTGTGTTATCAAGGAAAGGCCAGGTACTTCCACTTTCCACGCCCTCTTTCATTTTTTAGATATTCTCTAATTTTAGTAGGCATCAAATATAGACCTATATACAATAGTCATGGTATAGCTAGCAATGAGTGTCAGGTACATACATGATGTTAAAGGGTGTTATTTCATAGTACAGTTTTTGAGTTCTTATATGTATAATTCAGTATAGCTAAACTTGTATATATAATTTGGTATAATTTGGTATAGATAAACATGCACGTGCTTAACGCCATATACGCTTGATAGTATTTATATTGCAAAATAATTTTAGAAACTAGATGCATCCCTCCAAAGTCTAGGCTTCCCTCTGTCCGTCATCAGATTCAATGTTTCTGACTTGTTTACTCCTAAATCATGAATGTCTTAATTTTGTTTCTATTCTATTTACAGGCACACAATTTGTCTAAAGATCACAAGCCTGACCTTGAAGTTGAGAAAGACAGGATTAAGAAAGCTGGTGGTTTCATCCAAGTTGGACGGGTCAATGGAAGTTTGAACTTGGCCAGAGCAATTGGTAATATTTTGTGGTTTGTCATTCTTAAAGCAAAGGAAAGCATCTGAGTTTTGTGTTTTCCTGAAATATTTATAGTTGATGTCTTGAGATTTAGCATTTCCTTCTCCAGTCTTGAGTGTTTGTGATATAGTTTTCTTTCTATCACAGGAGATATGGAATTCAAGCAGAACAAGTATTTGCCTGCTGAAAAGCAGATTGTGACTGCTGATCCGGACGTAACTTCAGTAAGTATTATGCACTACAAAGAAGTTAAGACTTGTGGATATTTTTTATTAATGTTAACCTGATAAAAAAATTATTTGTTTGGAAAAATGATAACAATTTCTTAAAATATTTGGACACCATTTGAGGCGTTTATGCCCCTTGATAGTGTTTTCTTCACTCTAATTTGAATTTATTTACTTATTTATGTGATAGGTTGAGCTTTGCGATGATGATGAGTTTCTTGTGATAGCTTGTGATGGGATATGGTAGGTTACACTCTGAAAACTCCATTGCTATTACCAGATGCATATAGATGGCAAATTTTTCCTTTTTGTTCTGAATTGTCACTAAACATTTACTACTATATAATCTCTTATGTGTCTAGGGATTGTATGTCCAGCCAACAGCTTGTGGACTTTATACATGGCCAGTTAAAGACAGTAAGTTTTCTATTGTTACCTTGGTTTACTCTTCAGATAGAAATAACTTGAAATTATCCTTACCATGGATGCAATTGCAAAACCTGGTTGTCACATTTAATTTAAACCATGACTGTGCAGGAGAATAAACTTTCTGCAGTTTGCGAGAAAGTGTTTGACAGGTGCTTGGCACCAACAGCTGGTGGTGAGGGATGTGATAACATGACCATGATTTTGATTCAGTTCAAAAAACCTCCAACTTCAGATGCTTCGGTCAAAGACCAGCCATCTGCTCAACCGACCCCCACTCCTCCGATTCCAGCTACTTCTGCTCAACCGTCTGAAGCTGGCAGAAGTTAGAGAAAGTTGAATTGAAGTGAGAAAATTTCATACTTGAGCAGATGGCCATCGATTTCTGATTGCATGTTGAAGCATTGGCGAGGGAAGGTTCATGGGTACTACTTTATATCCAGATTTCAGATTTCAGGGTGTTAATTTTCAGTAGAAGATTGTACATAAACGTGGATGATTAGAATATTAAGAGGGGGGAAAAGCGTTCAGCAAGCATACTGGTGTACACACAGTTACATGGATGGTTAAATTTATCTTCTTTCATACCAATGTAAACATGATTGTTGACCAGAAAAATATTAAGAACGTGTCTGAATACTGGAGTCACTCGTTATCCACGATTTGTAGAAGCTTTTTTAAGAATTCAGTGTTTTATATGGAAATTCACAGGTGATTTCTTTTTCTTTGGTTTCTGCACACCAAAAACCCCTACCACTACCAGTTTGTTGATTCACACGTGTTTGAGTATTTATTTTCTCTCTTGAAGATTATGCCTGCTCTTTAGTTTACTGCTTGATTCTATTGAAGTTGATAGCAATAAACTTGATAGAGTCTGAAATATGATGAAGGTCTTGAACTAATGTTTTAAGTATAAATATAATTTTGATCATTTATTAAATATTTATTTTGGTCGTTTATTTTTTGTTTATTTATGTTTTTATAAGTGTTGTATTTTAATCTTTTTCATTACAATTTTAATAAACTGTTTAATAATTGTAATGAATTACTGAGATCAAATTTGGATCAATTATAAAGTCGAGTGTGCAATTTTAATGTGAAAATACAATAAACTTAAATAAATGACATTCATTTTAAAAAGTTTACATATATTTTGAAGTTTGCAAGAAGAATTTTCATTTAAGTGCAAATTTATTAAAGGGTTAAATAGATATCTTTTTTTAAAAAAGAATATTATATTGGATTATATATTGAGAATTGTTAAAACGAATTCTAATATACATAATGTATATTAGAATCCAACATAATCCATTTTCACATTTCTAAAAAATTGAACATAATATTAGAACGAATTCTAATTGTATATTATAATTGATGAATGAGGGAGTAACTTAACTCATTTTCACATTTCTAAAAAATTAAACATCTTAAAAATACACAATTAAACAATAAAAATAAAGTAAAGGGACATTTTAGTCCTCATAAAAAATTGTGGAATAGGTTAGTTCTTGACATTAAAAATGATAATATTTTGTGTTAACAAAAATTAATCGGGACAATTTTGTCTTTCAACCATAATATAATCATATAAAACAAATGTCATGTACAGTAAACTAATTAATGATGTTCACCCCTCATTTAAAAACAAAAAAATAAATAAAAATTAAAAAAGAAAAAAGAAAACGACAGACATGAACGTTAAAATGCACAAAATCGTTTAAATGGAATTATTATCGACATAAATATATAAATAATTTTAAAGTTTCCAATAATTTAAAAAAAATATTTTTATTTTTAATTAATTTTTATAAAAGACATTTGAGTTATTATTTGGTCAACAAAAGTTAATCTATTTGATTTATATTATAAACTAAATACATCAATTTTTATTGATTAAATTATAATTCAAATTATTTCTTATAAAAAAATCTAAGGGAATAATTTATAAGAAAAATTACAAAAATAACTCTGTTTAATTATAAAATAAATTAATATTTTCAACCTAAATTTCAATTGTGGATTGTAAAATGTATCTAGAGATATTAAAATCAAATCAAATGATTCTATGATCCCAAAAATTTGACAAAAAGTAATTAAATTAGTTTGATATTTTTTTATATGTTTGATTTTAAATTGAATCAAATTAATAAATTTGTCCTTTATTGATTTGAGTATAGTTTTACATAATTTAAAATAGACGACCTAATTTTCAAACCAAATAGTTATCTTTTATTACCGCTATCTATGTCAATATTGGTATCTTACAAAATGTGTTGTGTTTAAATGTATTTTAATAATTATATACATTATTTTTGTCTTTGTACTTAATAAACTTATTTTAATAGTATAAAAATTTAGATTTAATTTATATACATCGACACTATAGAGACATTTTATACCGTCAATTGATCATAATCATCAAATTATTAAAATAGTTTGACTTTTATCATAATTAATTTTAAAGTCGTATTTAGTAGATAATTGTAAAGTGCTATCATTGTCAAACTTTTTAGATTGACAATGTATAATAATTGAACTCTAAAAGTTTTAGTGTTTAAAAAAAATTAAATTGAAAAAAAATTAAATTTTTAAAAATTAATTTATAAATATTAAAAATATTAGTACAAATTTTACGTATTATCATTTTAGTAAACACTATGAGTTTGATTGTCAATATATTTTTAAAAATTTATTACTTAAATTTTTTATATATAATACTATATATTTTTTTGTTTATTTATTAACATTTTAAAAATTTAGTCACCTAATATTTCAATCAAATTCTACAAATATAGAGAATACTCTTGACCAAATTGTCCCATAAAAATTCTACAATACATATGGATTATTATATTACATGTCATAATCTAATCATGGTTTATAAATAAATAAATAAAATTAATTAAAAAAATATTGACAAAACACTAATATATTTTGATTTATTTTTATTGAAAATTGAAAATAATATTATTTTTTTATTAGAAACTAAAATGTCTCTATTTTTTACGACGAATCAAAATATTCTGCCATTCATAAAAATAGTGATTTAATCAAAATAGATCATTACATTACATGTCATAATCTAATCATGGTTTATAAACGAGAAAAAAAAAACTAATTAAAAAAATATTAACAAAAGACTACTATTTTTTGATTTATTTTTGTTGAAAACTAAAAATAATATATTTCTTTTTCAGAAACTAATATGTCTCTGTTTTTTAATGAGGAATCAAAATGTTCTATTACTCATAAAAATATTGTTTCGGGAATAAGTGATTTAAGGAGATGGAAAAAATTCCTCTTGTAATGGTCATGGCTTAAGTAAATTTTTTAGAACAGAAAGATGAGTTAAAGCCACACCCAGAATGAGAGTTTCTTTTATCATCCTTGTATTATAAGTTTGCATTAAATATAAATCAAATGTATACTTCTAAAATATAAATAAAAGTGGAAGACAAAACTCTCAAAATTAAAAGTGATCAAACTCCGAATTATATATATTTTTATACATTTTGGATATTAAAATTTTGTAGAACATCATATGTGGAAAAAGAAGTGACCTATAAACTATACATGGAAGCTTGCTCGTGACTCAAACGAGGCAAAGTGGGAATAGCACGCCAACCCCATAAATTATGGGTAACATTCCTTGTCAATAGGGATTGTTTATCATAAAGCTACTTTTTACTCCTTTCCTTTTTGTTGCAATTTTTTTTTTTGAGAAAAATTTGCGAAGTTGATAAATGAATTTCAAGTAATTTTTTGAAACGATTTTTAATTCATTAATTGTATAAAATGACTTATTTAATTGTTGTAATAAAAATTACTTATTTAATTTACAAAGATTTTGAGTAGCAAATGATAATTTTTAAATCTTAAAATAAAGACTTAGGGCCTGTTTGATTTTAATTTTAAAAACTCTATTATAGTTTTTAAAAATTTAAAAATTTGTTTGGGTTACATATTTTTAAAAACTGATTTATAAAATTGTTTTTAATATTATAGTTTTTAAAATTAAAATAGCAAAATTAGTAAATAGTGTTTTGCTTTTGGTTTTTTCAATTTTAAATTTTAAAAAGAAAAAACACGAAAAAGAGTGTATTTTCATTAATGACATAATTGTAATTATGTGGAACTTATAAGATTAAAATTTTTGCTCATTTCACTATAGACAGAACACAAAAACGCAAACAAGAGGAAGCCATGGAAAAAGCGCTCAACATAAACCCTAACTTTGCAATTCCAACTCTAGCTCGTGATTTGATCAATTTTATCCACTTCATTCCCTCTTCTTGATCATTATTGTGTTCTTCATTCTATCAGATAATTTCTTTGGTTAGTTTTTCTTTCCCTTTCTTTTGATTACGGTTTTTTTGAATTTGGGTTTTAAATTGAATTTTATTTTTCTAATTAAGTTGGCTTCATTTGTTGATTTTCTTGGTTTCCTTTGTGTTATGAATCATGATCTATTTATAATTAATATTAGCATATATATGAGATCAATGAGTTTAAATTTGGTGTTTCTTTTGTGTTATGAATCCTGGACGCCAATACAGTAGCATTAGTTGGACAAATCAACAACATAAGTCTACCAACTAGAGGATATTGTTGATTATGAATTTATAAATCTATAAAACTATATAACCTTTTGAGTAAAGGATGAGTGTAAGGAACATTAGTGCCACCATTGGTCCATTAGCTTCCAAATGTGAGCGGTTATTACTTCCCAATCTCTATCAATTAATTTTGGCTAACTAAAGAGACATTGCATCCGTCGATTAATAAAAATATATTATCAATTATTCTTTTCTTCAACAACTAATACTTATAATTAATACATTTAATATCGTTAGAATATTGTTAGAACATTCAGATATTCTTTTTAATCAGCTATCCAATTCTTTCACCTATTAATCAAGTGAACTTTGTATCTCATATGTATTATCAGACTATTTTTTAATGGATACCATATTTTTTAATGGAATTCAAACTCACATATTTGTGGATTATAAGGAAGAAGAAGATATTGAATTTGTTTAGTTGTTCTCATTACCCTTCCAATGGCTCCAACAACTTCTTATCCTATACCAACCACTGTAATTACATAAGACTTAGTTGCCTTTGTCATATTAGTGTTGTTGTTATTGCTGAAACACATGGGAGTGTACAAATCAAATAGGTTGTGGAATATAGTGTTATGAGTTTCTTGTTTATTTTATAGGATCCTAAAAAAATAACATCGATACATATAGTTTACTAAACAGGTTAGAGAATTAAAAAAAATGAAGAATTCAAGATTTCGTTCGCAATTCCTTACGACTTCCTCCTCTTCCGCCACACATGATGCACCCCCTGCTGTACTTGCACCCGCTGTTGGGCTTACCTTTGTTGCACAGGTAACCTAGCTCCTTACCAAGTTATAGATTATGAATTTTTTTATCAACTCATTGACTGAGTGACTGAATTGTGTATTTTATGCTTGTATGAGTTGTGTGTTTCTTAATTGTTCTTTGGTTTTTCTTATTAGGTTCTTCATTTTCTTATAGTGCTCTTGAAATAATAATGGAGAATATTACTAGTGTTTATTCTGTCACATTTCTCTTTAAGAATCAATTGCAATTTTTTGTTTAATTCTTAACCTTTTGGTTTTATAGTTAAACATTTTTTTTATGATCATGAGTTTGCTTATTTTTTTATAGATGGCAACTAATGTTTTGAATCAAAGTTTTAGCCTAACTTTGTAACTAAAGCTTTTATTGATATTATGGTTGACGAAGTTACAAAAGGAAATATACCAAATGGAACTCAATGACTACTAGAACATGGAACTCAATGACTACTAGGCTGAATTCTATAATTAATCGTTCCTTTAAAATGGATCAACTAAAGGCAAAAATGCACCGGCTACGAGCCATGTATCGCGAGTTCTATTAACTTTTGCAGAACACTGGATTTGGGTGGAATGCAGACACCAACACTGTTACTGCACGCGAAGAGTAGTTATCTATTTATTTCTCTTCAATTTTGCTCTCTCATACATAATTTTAGTTTAAAGTTTGATGAAGTGACATTTTTTAAAGTCACACCACACCATTTATGATCATAGATTTTCAGTACAATTGTTGTACAACGAGATCTTAAAGCATAATGTGACTTAAATAAATACAAAAAATTAAAATTTTATAAGTTTCAGACTAGAATTCTTATTTAGGGACTAAAATTGAGAAAAAATAATGAGAGGACTACGTTCACGATTCAACTAAAATAGAAGACTAAAAATGCAATTAAATCTAAAATAAAACAAATAAATAAATAAATTTAATCGTGCCAATTTATTTTGATAAAAAAATTATCAAATATCTAATCGTGAAAAAAAATAAAGATAAAATTATTAAACATTATATTTTTATTTATATTCACAATTTTATAGTGATAAATATAAGTTTGTGGTTTATATAAAACTATTTTATATATGAAAATTAATACATTATTACTAGAAATTATGTAAGAGTGTTGACAAATGACAAACATCAACCGATAAGAACAGCAATAAAAGAGTAGGCCCCAAATTCAAGTGGGCCCTCTGATCATTTTTGTTGTTTTTGTTATAAGCCAAAAGTGGGTAAATATCAGTGTTGCATGAACAACACGTGTCGAAACATCAAGCCATCTCATCTGTTGTTATATCCTTATCCAATTTCAATTTTTATTTTTATTTGTCTTTTATAAAAAAAAAAAAACAATTGGAGTACAGTTTTCGAAATTATAAATAAAATTTGATTTAAAAATAATTTTAGTTAAATTTTTAAATTTTTTTAAAAATTATTTTTGATTTAAATTTATCAATTATTTAAATTTAATTACTTGATTACTAATATATATACCGTATATGTGTGTGATGTTATTTAATAATAATTCAATTTTCTTTACTGATTAAAAAATAAAATAAAAATGTCCTTATAAAATTATTATATTAGTTATAATTAGTTCTGTGTAAAATATTTTACATTATTAATATATAAAATTAAAATTATTTATAAAAAATTATATTATTAATTAATTATAACTGTTAAATTATTAATAATATTTAATAAATTTAATTTAACTATTTATAAAAATAATGTATAAATATTCACATAAAATTATAAATAATTGAGTGTGGAAAACCGTTTATACAGATAAACATAAAAAACTTTTTATTTCAATTTTCATTTTGTTACACGTGTAAGATTACAACTTGCTATCAAAACCTAACACGTAGAAGTTACCATTCCTCATTCAGAAAAAAATAATTTTTTTATACAGAAAATGGATCTATATATATATTTTTTAATTTGACGAATAAAGAAAAAAATTAAATCAATAAAAAATATTTGGTTTAGTTTATTTTGATTTATATAATTTATTCTTATTAAATGTTGAGCCCAAATATACATTACTTGAGCTATACTTAGAGTTTGTTTTAAGCTTCTTTTTTGTTGTTGTTGTTTACTATGTTATATGTTATATGTATGAAGTTTTTGTTACCTCTTAACAATGATTAATTTTCGTCGAAAAACATATAGAACGTACTACGTGAGTTTTTTTGGTTTAATTGTTTTTTCTCTATATACAAAAGTTAAAAATCGATATCTTAACTACTTTTTTTTAAGATGCTTAAGTCTCTTATTACTTAGACCAATTTATTATTTGTTGATGTTTAAATTTTTTTCTTTAAAGATCGTGATATGTCCTATATGAAACAAAAGAAAAACTACCTATAATAAAATGATGAATTGCATTCCATAACAATTATGTAAATGCATATAATAAAATTAGATGATTCAAATTGTCAAAATAAAATTATTAATTTAAATAAAAATATAAGTAAAAATTTAATTTACATAGTAGATAAAATGATGTATTTTCACGCCATTAAGAATTAGATTGTCAACATTTTAATTTCAGTTATATTAATATTTGATAGGCACGTTTAGGGATGACAATAAAATCCGCATTCGCATGTATTGATTTGAATCCGCTTGATTTGGGTGAGGAAAACCCACTTTAATGGGATACAGGTGAGGGTGCAGATTTTCTCCGACATTAAAATTCGGGGACGGGGCGGGTTTAGGGTGGTGATATCCACCCCGCACCTGAATCCGCCCCACAAGTATTGTTAATGTAAATTTTAAATTATATATATATATATTTAATATATTTAAATATTAAAAAGGATTAATTGTGGTTTTGGTCTTCTATTTTAGATAAATCGTGAAAGTAGTTTTGGACTAAAATTATGTTTTAGGGACCAAAACTGGAGATAAATAAAATGAGGGACTACTTTCACGATTCAGCTAAAATAGGGAGGACTAAAACTGCAATTAAGCCTATTAAAAATTATAATTTTATCTCTATATAAAATATTTTTTAATTTCATTATTATTTAATAATTTATTTTATCATAATAAATATTATTTTTAAATTTATAATTTTATATATATGAGTGGGTGCAGGTTTGGGCGGCGAAACCCAAGACATGTTGCGTGTGAGAATGAGTGTCTAAAATTTACATCTACTATAAAACGGAAGCAAATGCAGATTTTCTCCGATTAGTCAGGTGCGGGTGTCTAGAAGACGAAATCAGCTACCTCCCCGCTCCGTTGCCATATCTCTAGACACGTCACATTTATTGAAAAAGATTTACTGCAAAGTATCATCTCCTCGTGTTTCTTGTCTAAAAATAATTGTCATGTGTATCATGTGTAATATACATGGGAATATGAAAGAGACAATAAGTTAGGTGGTGGGTTTTGATGTAGGAAATAATTTGAATTTTTTTTTTTATTAAAAACTTTAATTTCATAAAGTCGAGAGAGCTGTCTTCTTTTATTCAATAGTTAATTAATTAATCTTATATTATTTTTGTATTAAAAACACTGTAATTAGGTATTTTTTTCGCCTTCTCTTAGCTTAGGAGTTGTCAAAGAAGGTGGGATGAATTCTATTTGTCCATTATCTGAAACATGGATAATCTTTACTTATCCATATAGTTTTTTTCCTAAATGCAAACGAATATTTATTATACAATTGTCTAAAATAAAAATAAAAACAAATGAATAGGTATTACATAAGTTAAAAAAATGAATATGAATGAATATGTATTCTAGTTGTTTGTAAGAGGATTTTTTAGCATACTTGGCACATGTTTGGCCGTTTGGCTGAACTCTAACCTCTTCATATTAGTATCAATTTTGTTAGATAGATGTAAATTAGAAAATATATTTTTAAAATAGATATTTTGGTGGTTGTTTTGATGTTGAATGTTGGATATTCATCTAACTCTTTTATTCAGCCTCTTTTTTAAGAGATTATTACTCTTCTTTGCGTTAGAGCCTGAATAACTTTTATGCGTCATAATTTTCGTGAATTAAATAAATATGTTAATTTAATGACTAATTAAAGTCATTTGTCTTAATTGTTTGATTGAATATCAATAGTGGCTATTTCTCCTCCTTTAAAAGTAATTTTTTAGGATTATTTTTGAGGCTCTAGTTTATCTTGTTTGACTTTGTAGTGTAATTTTCTCTTTCATATAAAATAAAAAGAAGTAAAAAAAATTACTGTTTTTTTTT
>JBBPBS010000529.1:1471525-1482483 GCA_037974835.1 Cicer judaicum | reverse complement strand
GTAATAGATATTATCAAACAATATATAATACATATTGAATAATAAAATGAAAAAAAAAACAGATTTGTAAACAAAAAACTCAAAGAGAAAAGGATAAACTATTTAAGAAAAAATAATGTATTTATATTTTCTATGTTTTCTATGTCTTAAAAGGAAATTCTTGTTTCAACTCTTTGATTCTTAAAAAGAAAACCCTAATAATTTAGAGTAGTTTAAAAAATAAATTTAATCTAACCAATAATTATTTTATTTAAAATTCGATCTCATATTTTTTAAAATAATTCATCTCAATTGAAATTTATTAATAATTTGAATTATAAATAAAAAAAAGAAGCAAATGCATAATTTAATATGATGCTATCATTAGTATGATATGGTGTATATAATTACAACAATAATATTAAATGTCTTTAACTTTAATTTTGCAAAAGTTTACATCATCAATATATTAGAATCATCTATAGTAGTGATTATGATAATATAAAATCTCTTTCACAAAAAATATATAAAAATGAAACTCAATGTTAAATTAGTCATCTATTTTGCAAATTATTTTAATCTATTTGACCTAATTTGTTAATGATAAGGATCTAATGCTATGTATATAATTTCATAGACCAAAAATAACTCAAGTGGAAGATAGGATATCCCATTTCCTATTCCCCTAAAAATAAATCAAAACACCAAATCAATTCAAAATAACAGTCTCATCTTAATTCTAAGACAAAGTAAAAGCTAAAAAAAGTCAAATAATTAAAGATAAAACCCAACAACGTTTCATTTCCACGTCACGCATGCATCAATCAATGGATAAGAACCAAATATAACAACTATCAATAATTATTCAATTCTATAAATATCACAAATCTCTTTCTCTCATTTCCACTATTCTTCACCATTTCCTTTGATTTGATCCTTTCTATTTTATTCTTCAACTCTTTTTTCAAAATTTCAAGGGAAAAACAATCCCATTTTCATTTATTATAGATTTTGGATAGATTCCCCCGTCAAAATCAACTTGCCGTGCCCATTGATCCAATCTAAAACATCTTCCTTAATTATTAAAACAACCTTAAAGTTTGGTTCTTTGTAACTAAACCTTATCTGGGTCATTGTGAATTTGTCTTAAATTTTTCGAAGTTTGGTTTTTTATAACCAAAGCTTTTCTGGGTCATTGTGAATTTGTCTTAAATATTTCAAAGTTTGGATTTTTACAACCAAAGCTCTTCTGGGTCATTGTGAATTTATCCTAAACATTTCAAAGCTTGGTTCTTTAATAACCAAAGGTTTTCTGGGTCATTGTGAATTTTGTTTTTTTAGAATATTTTGGGTTTTGTGAGATTTTTGTGATTTTTAACAATGGCTGCTGCTACTTCTGGTGTTGTTGGTGGTAATGGATCTTCTGTTTCTTGGATGCAATTCAAAAAAAGGGAAAAGAAACAAAATCAGATGAACAACAAGAGTAGGGTTTGTTGTTCTTCTTCTTCTTTGGTGGATCCTTATAAGACATTGAGAATTCAACCAGGTGCTTCTGAATCTGATGTTAAGAAAGCTTTTAGACAGCTTGCTTTGAAGGTTTGATTCTCAATCTTGTGTTTTTGTTCCAAAGTTGAGGGCTTTTTTGAATATTTTTCATTAGATTGATGTATTTGGATTTTTCATTTTGATTTTGATTAGATAAAAATGATGGGCTGTGATTGGGTTTGTTTTAGGGTTTTATTTAATTTTTGTTGTGAAAAATATTTAATATTTGGGTTTGATTTTGTGTTTCAGTATCATCCAGATGTTTGTAGAGGGAACGATTGTGGAGTGCAGTTTCACCAAATTAATGAGGCTTATGATGTGAGTTATTGTTATCCTACATCACTTTACCTATCATTTCTATAAACTTCTATTGCTATTTTCATTGCATAGTAAATTTAATTGTTTGGTTTACTTGTTTGTTGTGTAATTGTCATTTTTTAATCAGGATTTTATAAAAACTCTGCCACCTTAGATTTGAATTTAGCTTCCAAACACATCTTGGTCTTCTGATTTTAAATTAACAGTAAAGGTGAAATATGAGCAAACGAGTCTTAAATCGATGCTTGAGATCAATTGATGTGTGTAACTCTGTGTTTCAAAATCTTGATCTTTATATTTGGGGTGTTAACATCATAGTTTCTTATGTTTCTACCGTCTTAGCGAGTTAGCATGACTACGATTGAGGCTACATTTGACTGCAATTGTCTGCAATATACCATGACCTGATTGCTACTATGATTTAAAACTTGATGACAACTATTGAAGACAATGTTGTTAAATCGCAGCATAGTAGAATTTGAATAAGTTACTATTGTTTTGAAATAAGTTGTTTACTGCAAAATGTTGCTATATCAGATTATTGTGCAGTAGAATTTAAACAAATTGTTATTTTTTTATTTTCTGCAATTGGTAACAGAATGAAGTCTTACATTAGTGTTTGAATCAAATGATCATCTCCCAAATAGCATAGTTCACAAAAACAATTTGTTTTCTTAATCCTTATGAGGACATAGTCTTAAGCATTATTTTGACTCACCTTACATGATCATTACCTAATTGCAATTTCATTGTTGCTTATATTTTTATTTACAGGTTGTGATGGCAAATTTGAGAGGAGAGTCAAATGTGACAGAAACCTATGAAGCACATGATGAAGACAATGATGAGTCATTTAGAGGAATGAATGATCCAGATTGGGAATATTGGGAAGAATGGATGGGTTGGGAAGGAGCAGGAATCCGTGACTACTCTTCACATATTAATCCTTATATTTGAAGAAAGATTATGTTAATGTTAATCTTTGGATTATAAAATGTGGATTAATTAAAATGGGTCTAGAGCTACTTGTCCCCCACTCATAAGTGGTTGGTGCTCTTTGTACATAGTCCAAATGAAATGTCAAATCTCCTATGCATAATTGAAGTTGAGGAGAATTGGCTTGTTATTATTGTTAAATACAAAAATAAAAGTTGATTGCACAAACAGTTTATCTTTATCCAAATGGGATGTCACAGAGAAGAGGCTAATTTCAAGTGAATCATTGTGATGTCGTAACCTAAATTTTAAATAATGTCACTTGATGCTTCACTAATAGTGAAGTATCTCTGCAAAACATGGGTTAATATGGTTAAATTTTAGACTATAACCCACTCAAATTTTGTAAGTTGCGGGTTTATTAAAGATATAAAAAAATAAAGACGAGAAACTTTGTAAGTTGCGGGTTTTTAAAGACATAAAGAAATAAAGACGAGATTAAGTTGATTTTAAAATAAGATATTAAAGACATAAAATAATAAAGACGAGAAACTTTGTAAGTTGCGGATTTTTAAAGACATAAAGAAATAAAGACGAGATTGAGTTGATTTTAAAATAAGACGTTAAATAATTCTTAAACTTTCTTTTAAAAAAATATTAAACATAAAAAAATTAATAATAAGTCACGTATAGTTATCACTTGTCAACTTATAATATTATTTTACATAATATAAATTATTAAGTTAGTGATTCAATTGATATTTTTTTTAGAGATAGTGAATCAATAATAACTAAAAAGGAATAATCATTTGTCTTTGAGACGGATAACCCGAGGAATAGTGTGAATTCGACTTTCATAAGATTTTCATTAGAAAAAAAAATAGAAATCTTTTTACTACCTACAACAATATTTATTATGATTTTATTTAAATTCTACATTTTTTATTTTATGCGATTCAAAGTATTTTAATTAAATATGTTCATCGTTGTATCTATTATAATTGTAAAGCCTTTTACTTATTGTACTATTTAAATATTTTTATTTTTTTAAGATAAAAATATATATAAAAAATTAATCATTTTTCAGAGTCCTAAAACTTTAACCTTAGATCGGCTCTCAGTGGTAATTTAACTTATATTTTCTTTTTTGTGTATTTTCTTTTGATCACAAATATAATACAAAAGTTATGTATTTGATTTATATAAGCAAAGTATATATTGACTTTTTCTTATATTTGTGACAACATATTAAGAGTCAACTCTTATTAAGTGGGTCAACTTTTGTTAAGAGTTTAAGTACTTTTTGATCTAAGGGAAAGAAAAGTAAACAAAAAACGGGAAAAAAAGTGAAAAATGATAATTACTTAATTATTTGGTAAAAGATAATTGATAGAAAGCTAATTTTCATCATTAATTAGTTGTGTAAAAAATAAGAGGACAAAAGATATTTAAGATCTGCTATGAATAAATACTATGAAATGTAATTAGTATAGCCATTTTCCATTTGACAACTAGAATAGACTCAATACAGCCTCATTAAACAAATTGTTCAAGACATTCTTCTCCATCCATTAATTTAAAAATCAAAAAAGGTAACTAATGCTAAGACTATGACAGAGAACGCAAAAGCTTATAGAGCTTTACCAACCATCAATCTTAATCCTAACGACAATCAAATTCTTCCAATCATGGTTAACGGCCAAGAGAAAAGAAGATTCACATTATTTAGTGTACTTCGGTTATGGATCAATATGTAGGCTCAGGTTTATTATAGATGGTCTTACATATGATCAAAATAACTATATACCCGAGAGTCATTTGTAAGGTGGAGAGAATGATGACGGTGGTCACCATTAACACTTTATATAAAATGCAATTCCAAAAGGACAAACATTAACTAGGCGTTCCCACAAACAACATGGATCAAATGTGAAACAAACTAAAAATTACGAGACACAACAAGAAGCAAAATATAGACACAAAAACATCAAACACATAAAGATTAGACTCAAAACATGCACCTATAGAGAGACCAAGCCACAAAAGTGCCAATGTGGTGGTCAGGCGAGGGTGCTTAAGGAGTATTTGTGTACCGATCGATGTTGTGATAGCACGGTGGGGTTGGAGTGGAGGATTTGAGTCCCATATGTAGTGGCAGATTTTAGCAGAGGTTGTAAGGGAGACTGCAATTGTTGGTGTCGGAAGCACAGGTGGAGGGGTGACGAGTTTTGGTGTGTCAAATGTGAGCTGAGTTCCATGTAACATATCCCCATCTTAGGGGGAGCAAGGCTCCACAATGGGAGGGAAAAATCTTAAGGTGGCGCCAAGAGGGAAAGAACTCCAGCAAAGCCTTTCAACCGGCACGGGAGATCGAAATTGTGAAAAATTACATCAAACCTTATCGGTAGATTCGATAAGCATAAAAGCTTTTTTGTTTGGCATATAAAAAACAACAAGTATGAGGAGTCTACAACTCCCCTGTTGGGATCTAAACTTGTGTTAATGCCCACCCTCCTAACATGATTATTAATTTATTACCTAAAGTCAAATTTAGACCATGTTTATAATAGTTTGTTTGGATCTGTGGACCTGTGGTGCACTTTCATTTCCTCACGTCCCAGAGCATGTTTATGCCAGCTTCAAGTTCACCTCGTGTTCATCCTACATGTGCTGGCAATCCAAACATATGAAGGAACAACAAATTTATGGGGGCAGCTGGAACCCTGGTCTTTTTCAAGTTCTGCCTATGAAATGAATTAGAGCCCCCCTAATGTCTCTACTCCCTCTAGAATGAAATATAAGCAAAAATGGTAGTGGAAAGGTTGCTTATATTTCATTTTTCTTTCAACTACCATTTTTGTTTATATTTCATTTCGGAGGGAGTACCACTTCAAACTTCTAAAGCCTAGTAAACACAAGCTACTGCAACAGGGCACTTCAGGTTTATGTTTCTACTTTTCACAACAATGAACAATTGCAAAGGGAATTCCATCTAAAATCAAGTATCACTACTATATTAATCAATGGTATAAGGATGTGATTAAATTTATATTACATTATTACCTGTTTTGATTATTTGATATGAAGTCTTCTCTTATCCATCTTGGAACCAACTAGATGATCATATCAACAACCATGACAGATGCAGAGTATGTTCTACTACAAACATTACACCAAAATCAGTGAGAGCTTCTTTTATCACCAATCAAAGTCACTTCAGAAGTATGTTTCGAAAAAAACCCAGTTTTGATGTCGTCCTGAAGCATACTTCAAGACAAAAACAGTTTTTACCCGTCCAGAAGTACACTTCCTGACACGTGTGGTCTTCTAGAAATGTGAGAGGTAGGAAAAGAAGCTTTCCAAAATTATCACCAATGCATATGCTCACTTGAGAGACAAGTTGCACTTTCAGAGACAAATCCAATGAGAGTCTCCTTATCCTATTACTATGCTGCAAACAGTCAAATCATATGCAAGAAATTTTATTATATAGGAAAATTTACTACATCAAATTATCTAAGATCATTTGTATTTTTATTAAAAGATTGACTTAGCAGAAAGTACAACAGCTTGAGAAAAATGGACCTCCATCCCACCAAAAAAACTCAAGAGAACAGGACATCCAGCAGACATAACTAAAGAATTTTAAATCTAGAGTTGCATGAAAACTGTGCTCTTTAACAGAATGCTTTTCAAGATCATTTGGCAGAAGCAGGACTGGATGAAAGTCTTTGGCTCCTCGCTTTATCGGCTTTTTCCAAGTAATCTTGATGAGACTGGTGTTTTGATCCTGCAAGAAAACATAACCTCAACAGATTATGAAATGTATAATTGGATACCCATTAGCTCAAAATCACGTTCACCTAGTTCTTGAGATGTTTGGATATTTTGATTCAAAATTGTCTCCAAATTTCAGTTTAATAGAACACCAATTGTTTTACGTATACAGAAGTATGATTGAATAATGATAGAACACCCATTTAAATAGACAAAAAAAATAGGCTTGATTAATGATAGAATACAGAAATGCAGCAGTACAAAGAGTATTTCTTTCCAAAATACAGAATAGGATAAACCTCTCTGCCTCTTCTGACCCTACTATCCAATATACTACTCTCTTCCTATTGTTTCCAATGTTGTCTAGCTCATTCCATCGTGGTTCGACTCTCACATAAGTGATAAAAAGTTAGTAGCTTTTACATTAGGTTGAAAATTTTACACCAAATTTTAAATCAAACTTTCATTTAGAATACATTCAGAAACAAATCACTTCATTCCAATTTTAACCAAATAAAACTAGTAAGAGAGATTCATAGATCAATAGCTTATCCTTAAACTTAGTATATAACATGACAATATGATGTAATTTGATCATGCAGCTGATTCTAACATATCAAAATAGGGTTGGTAGTTGTTATGCTTAACCCAAAATTTTTAGAGGAAAAACAATAACTGATAGAAATTTAAACTAATCTAAAATTAAAATTAAAGGGAAATAGAAAAAGAAATAGTAAAATTAAAAGGAAGAAACCTCTGCTCATAAGAAACCATGGTACTGAAAAAACTGCAGTGATAAGAACTAAGCCGGCGAAAACGTGCTTCTTTTCACCGCTGTAAAGGTAATGATTCAATTTTGACCTCAATCCTCCTCCACCGCCTCCCAATTTTGTACCACCGTCGGTCTTCGTGTTCGGGGTTGATTCGTTGCTCATTTTCTTTGACACAGTTTGCTCTCTCTTTCTCTGCTCTGATTTAATTCTTCCTTCAGCCGCTGCTAAATCGAACCTACCCTAACATTAATATACTTCTCAAATTATTTTTAACAAATTTCATTAAATACCCAATTTAATCCCTAATTTCTTTTTGAAATGATTACGTTAAACATACAAAAAAAAAAAAGTTTATATCGCAAGAATATTTTGAAACCAAGCCGTATAAAATTTTGTTCGGTAAATACGTTAATATAAAAAAAATTCTTTAACTAGATTAATAAATTGGAAGTAGGCAAATATAAATTTTGTTTGGTAAATATGTTAATATAAAAAAAACTCTTTAATTAAACTAAAAAATTGGAAGTAAATAAATATAAATTTATTTATAAGTGTTTAATAAATTATAAAATTTTATTTATTTTAGATAAAAATATTATGCTTTTATTTTAAATTTTTTAATAATAACAAAAAGTAATAAACTTTCAAAAATGTCACATCAACTTTAAAAGTAGGAAGTTGATGTTAAATTTTTTAACAAGTTATACATATTTATCTTAAATTTCATTCAAATGATTTTCAACTTTATCCCAATTTCTAGTACATGATTTTAATATTTCAATTTTAAAAAAATCTGACTTTTTGTCCGCCTCTAAATTTGTAGTTGAATTTTAATGGTGTAATAAGTGACACATTACCATAGCAAATGAGTAGGTGATGATACTTACTTATCAACTCATATTTCATGATATTAAAATATATATTAATCTATATCATAAAAACAACTAGATTATTTTATCATAAAAGCAAATAAATTACTCGTCTAGTAACAAGAGCGGTATAAATGTAAAATTAATTTCCACTTACGGTCTCGATTTTCTCTTCTTCTCTTTACATGTTTTTTAATTTAGTCTAGTAACAAAAACATGGACACATGTGGGCCGTAGCTTTTTTTTACTCAATCGTGGGCCGTTGTTGAGTGGATCCATTTTTCACTTTGTATTTTGAGAGCAACTTATCCTTAGATGTTTGAAATTTTTACCTTATATCCTTATATTTATAACCATACCTCCACAATTTTTTTGAAATGCTAAATATATTTATAATGACAAATGGGTAAAGCACAACTGTGTTTGAAAGAAAAAAAAAAGTTTATTGGCAAAACACAAAGTGAAAGTGGTGCTTTTGAGG
Source organism: Cicer judaicum (assembly GCA_037974835.1). Lineage (NCBI taxonomy): Eukaryota > Viridiplantae > Streptophyta > Magnoliopsida > Fabales > Fabaceae > Cicer > Cicer judaicum. The sequence goes on along the minus strand of JBBPBS010000529.1, from coordinate 1,473,805 downwards.
CCAGTTGGCGGGTTGCTAGAAAGTCAGTTGAGGTTGATATGAAGCTAAAAAATAGAAAAACCGAAAAAAGTGGTGCTACCAACGGTAGCAATTGTGAAGCACAAAGGCATGTCACATAATCTTCTCTAATACCATGTAAAGTATATAATTTTTGTATTTCTTGTGTCTCTAGTAAGATCACACACATTTCTATTTATAATGATGTTGCAATAATTATATTCAAAATCTAGGAAATTGTATTGATTAGGACTACTAACAATTAGATTAGGATGTTGCACAATTAAAAAATAATTAAAACATACACTAAATTTTAACAATTTTAAAGTTAACTTTATTTAATATCTTTATTTCAAAAATTCAAATGTATTAATTAGCTATTCAATTTCTCATGTCATCAGTCTTATCATCAAAATCTAATAGTTGTTTTCATTGTTATTATTTCTCTCTTTTGTTTTACTTATTTTTTATTTAACTAAGAGGAATGATTTATGATCAATTTGAAGTCATTTCTCTAAATTGTTTTTCACTTTCTCTTTTATTCAAATAATGATTTTTCACACATATTTAATTTTTATTGTTGTATTTTTTTGTTATTTCGTCGTTTTAGTGCAACGTTCTTTCGATTTTCGACTTGTTGCAGTGTTTGTTTGATTTCAGATTGAGAGATCAACTTTGATGCGGTAAGAATTCAATCAATAATTTTAGTGTTTTCACTCTTTCAGCTCCAAAGACATTGATCAAATACTTCAATTTTGTCACATTTGTAGATATTGTCATTTTACGCTATTTTTAACTTGGATATTGTGAGTTTGTTCGTATTCATTCTTTTTGCTTTTAGCGTCTCTAAATTGTATTCGTGATCAATGTAATTTTTGACAATTTAAATGATCAAATATCATTTTTTTAATATTAAAAAAAAATTCTCATGTCCTTATCAATTTTCAAGAAACAACATCATAGACCTTGTTAATTTCCTCCTGTTTTCCTTGCACATCATTACAACAGTTACATGTGATTTAATTTTTTTTTTTAAATTGGTTGAGTTTGATTGGATTTTGGATTATTTTAAAAAAATTCGAACTAAATTCATGTACTTATTTTATAAATAGTATGAAATGTTATATTTTTTATTATTTAATTTATATTTTCTAGTAAAATTGATTAGTTTAATATATTATTTTTTTTACTATTTTGTATTTTTAAAAGTAACTTATTTTATTTTATCAAAAATGAAATTATTGATTTTTCTCTTTATAATATAAGTTTTAGTAAGCAAGTGCCTATGTTATCTATATTTTTCCGGCTGATGCTATTCAAACTATTTATTTAAGGATATTTTAGTAAATTAAAATATAAAAATTATAAACAGATGATACAAGTTTAATTGAGGAACACAAGATTATTATTTTTTTAATAAATATTAGAGGTGTATGAGTAATCACCTATTTTTTCAACAACTGACGTCCAAGAACGAGAGACGCTTGGGCTGTGGCCTGCAACAAAATGGGCTTCAAAAATATTTTACTCATAATGGGCTTCAAAGTTAAATATTTAAAAAATAGTGATTTCTCATTCATCTCACAATTATTAAAAATACTACTGGAATTACTCATCCAGTGGTGCAAATCATGCCACTTTTTTCACCGGAGGTTGAGTTCTGAAAAATTAGCGAGAAAGTGGGGGACGTTTTGACTCTCACCCTTAAAAATCTGTTTTCAAAAGGAGTTGTTAATTGGGTTGTGGACAATTTCAATTTTTTTTTCATTTTTATACTATAAACTAATTTTGTGAGACTATTTAGGAAAATAAGTCTAAAAACACGGACGAATATTATTTTACAAAGTTAACTTTATATCCCCTATTAAATAGACTACAATAACACTAATTACATTTTTTATGACTAATTTTTAAATATATTTTTTAAATTTATAATTAATATTATAACTAAACACATATAATTAGTTGTGCAAAAAATATAAATATTAAAAAATAATGCAATGAAAAAATTTATATTTAACATCTTAAATACTATTATTTTCGATCTCGAATATAAATAAAAATAAGACTTCCACTTTTTTTAAATTCTCTTGAACATAAAAAACATATTAAAAATAGGTTCATCGTTTAATTTTTTAGATCGGAATCATAGAAGTTCCCTTATAATGAATTCAAAAGAAAACAACTTTTACAATATGTATTATTATAGAAAAAAAATACTTCTCGATATTTTCTAGTTGTACAAAAATAATTTATTTATTAATTTTTTTAATAAATTAATCT
>JBBPBS010000529.1:1446004-1464269 GCA_037974835.1 Cicer judaicum | reverse complement strand
ACATCTTATTTTTGGGTTTGTATTTTACATTTTATTTCATCAAATAAATGCAAGTACCATTATATGTTGAAAAATAAATTAACAATCACAGTACAATGAGTCAAACAATTATCCTATATAATAAATTATCATATGAATTTTATAAAATATTTTAAAAATTAAATTAGATAATTGTGATAAACATAATTTTCTCTCATTTTAATTTTTCTAATCATATTCAATTATTACAAATCAATTAAGTAATATTATAAAATAACTATATTTATAATACATAAAATATTACTTATAAAACTTATAAAAATAATTAACTAAAATCTAGTTTTATTAATCGGTCATTAAAATCAAGTTTTGGCATAACTAAATTGAGAAAGGAAACAGATTCCGTGCCTTCAGGAAAAACATGGTGACTTGGGTTCATCTATTACCTATGATTAGTTTTTCTCTCACTTTTAACTTAGTTTTTCCCATTAAATTTGTAGTGTGCTTATATTTAACTTTTTAATGTTATTATTTCGTATTGGATTTGCATATTCTAAACTTTATTTTAAAAACATCTAGATAGAAATTGAACCATGTCAAATAACCTCACAAGTTTAGACATTCCTTTCCACTTGAAAATAAAACAAAGTTTATCATCAGACACACAACAACAACCACTGCAAGTTAAGAGAAGCATTTAGGAATTCATGAGCAAAACTATAATATGCACGACTAAAAATATTCCTCGTATTCTGAGTAGTTACATAATCCAGCTTCCCACTGTAACTAATACTATAGAACTCAAAAAAACCTCAATAATCTTTCTTTCTTAGTACCTAAAAAGTTAATACTTTAATCATATAGAGTAGATAAAAGTGAGTCAACTGAACTGTGCCAGAGATTATAGCTTTACCCTTTGATTTTTGTTAGCTAAGATAAACTAATTAATTGATAACTAAGTCATTAATAAGACTGATTAGGCCATAAAAAGAACTCAGCTGCTGAAGTTGGTGGCATAGCAGAGAGATCAATTTGCTGATGCTGATGATGAATGGCTGAGAAATTGATGCTGATGCTGTTGTTGCTGCTGTTATTCAGGTTTGCAGCATACTGTTGTTGTTGGGTGTTGTTCTGCTGAATGTTGATGACAGAAGCTTTCTGTTGACAACGCTTTTCCATCCAAACACCTTATAAGTCAATGATAGTAGTATTTGATTCTTCCTCACCAATAGAAGCATTGTATCCATCCTCATCTTGAAAACAAAACCAAAAGACACAATCAGATAATCAGTCATGAGATAATTTTGCAAAATTAAAAAATTAAAAAACTAAATAATACCATTCAGATTTTCAGAAAATCCATGTAACCAGTTTCGAGTGCAAATCAACATTTGAATGTGATCAGGAAGAGTAGAACTTCTATATTTGGTGAGAACACGTCCACCAATACTAAAGGAAGACTCTGATGCTACTGTGGTAATAGGAATACTTAGCACATCTCGTGCCATTAAGGAGAGTACATGATACTTTTTCTCATTAATCTTCCAATACAGAAGTACCTCAAAATCTTCATAGTGTTTTTCATCAACTTCAATTGACTTTTCTTCAAGATATGCATCTAACTCACACTTCCCACTGTTAAATATAGGTTGATTCTGAAAAGTTTTAAAACCCTACAATGTATAGAAAATCAATACCTTTATTAGTAATCTAAAAACAAGAACAATTGAAATGAAATAAAGTTGATGATTTAGGATAAAAAACCTCACACTTATGATTTTACATTTCTTAGCCTTGCTTCCCTCTCTAGATGACTTAGACAATGAGTTAGAATCTTGGGATGATTGAGAGAGGACAACACTTTGATGATGGAAAATATTCACATATTCTTGATAAAGCGCTCTAAATTTGTCCTCCACATCCTTAATCTTAACGTTGCAGGTTAAAGCATCAAGAGAAGTGTAACAATACTTCAAAAAGGGAACCTTCAAGCGTGGATCAAGAATAACTGCAAAGGCAAGTACAACACTATAATCTTTCCAATATTTGTCAATTTTTTTTTTCATATCTGTAGCCATCTCCCTTATAACATCATCACCTTTATCTTGGTTTTCTTCTAAGATGCACTGTACTTTCCACACTTGCATAAAATACAGGTTTGCAGTTGGATATGAAGATCCTGATATCAATTTTGTGATTTCATAAAATGGTTCTAATAACTCACATATGCTTTCCCCCCTTTCCCATTCCTCATTAGATGGACAATGTTTATAATTCCTATCTGCCACCTGGAAAAATTCAAATGCTTTTCTATATTTTAAGGCACTTTCAAGCATTAAATATGTGCTATTCCACCTTGTAGACACATCTAACCTTAAACCACTTGTAAGGCTTATTCCCGTATCATTAACACAATCTTTAAACTTAATCATCCTTCCATCAGAACCTTTAACATACTTGAGACTTTCTCTAATTTTCTTGAGTGCTTCATTGGCCACTTTTAAACCCTCTTGAACAATTAAGTTGAGTATATGCGCTGAACATCGAACATGGAAATATTGACCATCACATAGCAAATTGCTTTGTACACACAAATGTTTTTTCAAATGGTCTTGCATGTTATCATTGGAAGAAGCATTATCCAAAGTAATAGAAAATATTTTCTTATCTATTCCCCATTGCTTTAAGCAATCAAACAAAGTGGCTTCCAATGCAATACCATTATGTGGGGGTGTCATTCGACAAAAGTTGAGAAGACAACTGTTTAACTTCCAATGTTCATCAACAAAATGAGCGGTTAAACAAATATAACCCTCACTAGTAGACAAATTCTATTTGGAATCCTACCCATGATATCCTTAAGCTTAGTCTTCTCTTTGTTATATATTTTCTCAATATCAGACACAATGGTATTCCTACAGACCATTTCAGCATAAGGATTTAAATAATTTACCCATACTCGAATTTTCTCATACTCAACAAAGCTAAAAGGAAGATCATGCGCAATAATAGCTTCAGCAAGCAACTCACGATGGGTTTTTTGGTTGATTCTAATCATGTTAGGAGGTTCATCATGATTAAAAAGGTTCAACATGATACTCTTACAATGAGAAACATGACGACTTAGATGAGAAGTCCCATAATTGTGCCCAGAATTAGGGTTTTTTCCAATACTAAATTCAGTACTACAAAAATTACATGCAGCTTTTTCAATCTCATCTTCATCTTTACCAATTTTTGTAAAAAAATTCCAAACAGTGGATATTGTTTTCTTATGTTTATCATCATTATTTCCAAATAATACAAAAGGAGATTTATCTTCTACATTCACATTTATATCCATAGACTCCATGCTATAATCTAAAAGGAAGTTCCTATGGATTTAAACAAATAACATACAATTAAACAATCTCATAGATGATCAATAAATTTTTTGTTTTCATTTATAATTATAAAATTGCAAACTGTTTCTAATTTGTTTTCTGTTTTCAAATATTTGTACACTCTTTAAATCTTAATAAAATAAAATCTTTGTAACAAATAACTAACTAACAACTATCCTAGTAACTAACTCCAACTGTATCCAACTAACAAATCTAGATTGCAGTAGTTTTTAATTTATTTTATGTTTCACTTTAACAAATCTAGATCAAACATCAATTAGAAAGGAACAACATAAACTTAAAATACAACTACTGTGATTAAAAACACAACATCTTATGATCAATACCTGAGATAGCCTTCATGTCTGAATCCGTAACAAATTTACAGCATCCAATATTAAGAGACTCAAGCTTTCTCAAACCTGAATTTAAACAAAAATCAAAGGAACTAAATCTATAACCTAGTATTACCAAAATCAAGTTTCTATGAAAGCAAACCATAAGCAGGAAAGCATTTAAAAACATCTAAATAATAAAGTTCGTAGAAAAAGCCAATGTAAATTTAAAGAATAGTATAACATTAAGCAAATGATAAAAGATGATAAAGGATAGTTATTGATTCAAAAAATATTGTAAACTCATCGGATGCATTTGAAATTTACAGCGAAAAACCAGCCAAACAATTTGTAAATATGATTGTATTTTTCGATAATACAGATAGAGATTTTAAACCCCTGCAGCACCATAAAACATATCAATTATATGACAGTGTGTATGAGTTTTTGTACCTGACCAGGCATGGTTGGTGGTTGAGGTTGAGAATCAGCTATAGCAGCTAGGTACATGAGATTTCTCTGTAGCCTTGCTTGATTCCTGATAATTATGAGTATTTATTTATATAGAAGAAACTAAATTGGAAACCAATAAATTCAACTGATTGATAATAGGAAAACGACAGTGGATGACGAAAAGGAAAACAAGTATGAACCGCTGCATTTTATTTTTGCATTTCAGAATAAGGATAATTGAACCAACTATTTCAATAATGAACAAAATGATCAGCATAAATCTAAGTTCAATCATGTCATTGCTCAAGAGAATAACTCCCCCGAATACTGCCCTCAATACCAATAAGAAATCTTATCCTGAAACAATCACAGTTGAGACAGCCACTTCTAACTAAGAATGGTATTTTCTATCACTTACTACACAAGTAAACAAGAAGGCATAAAGTATTAGCTTTCAATCCTGCTATTAACTAAAAATCATCTCACTTTATATTTCTTATTTTTACTTTGGTTCCTCTCACTTTGCTTCTGAATGCAGACAACATCTAACAATGGTAACAAAACAAACAAGGCAATAGCAAGAATATTTAATTACAAACAATGGTAACAAAAATATTTAATTTGAATTTTTGAGAAATAGATGCATATGAAAATAAGCTAACCATCGAGGCAGACGATGTTGGGATGAACGCGACTATAATCAAACAAGGGCTCGAGTGAGTTTGTTAATCAGTTGAATTTATTTAGCAGCTATAGTTTGTTGGTAACAGAGAAAGAATCATTGCATTATTAACAAAAGTATGAAACAAAACATCCACAAACAATAGCAACAAGGTCAATCCACTATGAATATACTTCAAAATTCAAAATAAAGTATTCAAACAAATAAAGAAACAAAATAAAGTAGAATAAAAAACCAAACAAACAACAAATATGGCAATATATTAGAGAGAGACTTGCACTAAGAAGCAAGCTGGAAATAAAAAGTCGAAACATAATTGAACTATCTGAAACATCTTTAGAACAGAATGGCTTCTAACATGCAACTTAAATTTCCCATTACTAACAACACGGATCCCATCAACCAATGATCTAGAACTGAGAACATGAGGGTCAAAAACAACATTAAGTTCACTCATCAAAGGATCAAAACGAAACTGCCTAACCCCTTTCATACCACTAAGCATATTTTCCAAAACACGAGCATCAACCAAGGAACACACACCAACAACCCCTAAAACAATCTCGTCTTGACTAGTACTCTGAACAAAAGTAGCTTCAAAATCTCAACAAAAAATCTATTAGAGATACTCTTAGTCCTAAGTTTTGAATTCCAGCAGAAGATTTCTTGAAAATCATCCATTCCAGAAACAATCAGAATACCAAGCAGAAGTTCAATAACTTAAAACTCATGAACTTAACAGAAGTTCAACCAAAATACCAATCAAATGAAATTCAAATAAAACACAACACAATCACGATAACAGAAGCGTTTAAGCAATGTAACCACAAACCTTGATGGGTAAATGACTTCAGAAGATCAGTGACAATGGCCTGAACACAAATCAATGGTGAAGAGAATGAGAATCCACCATGACGGTGGTCGGAACCAAACGAACGGAGGAGGAAACTGAAGAGAATGAGAATCCACTGTTTTGATTTAGGGTTTCATGTTTACATGTTATGAAGAGGAAAGTGGAAACCCTAAAAAATTGAAAACAAAAGGGGGCCATAGGGCCATGCGGCCCAGGTCCACAGAAACTAAGAAAAAGCGGGCTGGGGCCACACAAAAAAAAAAATCATTAAGGGGCTCAAATTTTGGAGCCTAAAAAAAAATTTAATAAAGGGGGCCTTGTGATTATGGGCTTTATTGACACGTCTACCTATGATTACATCTATTACCTATGATTACGTCCACTAAATTATTTTTATGTGTTTGTGCTTTAGTTCACGTGTACGCACAATCTACTTCTTTCTTTTTAATTTTTTTAAAACATTTTATTTTTATCTATTTTTTTATGAATAGTTTATTTTTATTTTCTATTTGATTTTCTAAATTTATGCTCTCTTTTTGCTTATGAATTAAAAAAAATTTATTTATTTGAATAATAAATATCTATACTTATTTATATATAAAAGGAAACTAAATTTTGGTGTAACAAGTTTTTTTAAAATTTTATACTTTAATTAAAATATTTTACTATGTCACATTTGAAAATTTAAAAATATCTAATTTTGTGTGTGTAATAATTTAAAAAAAAATATTACACTAAAGTAAATTATTTTTTTAGAAGCTTTCTTGTATTAAAAATAATTTAATTTGAGACACGTGAGCTATGAGCTTAGTTTGTTACGCCGCATCTGTTTTCTCTATTTATTTGCTGCATTTTCACAAGAAATAAATAAATCATTTTTCAGAACTGTTATTTGCCTTCTCTAGAATTTTTGTTGCATCTAACAATAATTTTCTTTTACATATAAGTCTAAATAATTTTTGTTAATATATATATATATATATATATTCAATTTAATAAATTACTTTAAAAAATTAATCATATATTGTCGCGTCCATTTTGTCCGCGAAAAAGGAGTCGCCACCAATTTTATTTTTTATTAAAGGAAAAATTGGGTAAAACCTAAAATAATATTTTTGAACCAAAAATTTGAATTCGGGAGTCGATTACGAGTAGGGAAGTATTATCACCCTACAACGTCCGTTAAAACGGTTACCTTATAATTAATTATATATAAATTATTTATTTATTTACTTATTTATTTATTTTTGCCCCAAAAAAATAACAAAAAAATAAATAAATTATTTACATTAATAAAAGAAGAAAAAATATTTGTTTTATTAATTTGGTTTGACAAGGGAAAAATCTTGCTCCTACGTATCCCCTGGTGCAATAGGGAAATCAAAACACACGTAGTTCTTGGGTAGAAAATATTTATGTGTTGACCAATTTTATTATTAATTTTACTTTATATATATACATATCAAAATAAATTAATTACATAATAACAATAATAATAGTAATAATAATAATAATAATAATAATAATAAGAATGATGGGTTATATATTGATTTGTGTATTGTTTTATTTTAAGGAACCACTTTTACTATTTTTTATTTTTATAAACCGTAAAGGATAAAAATTCAAAAGCAGATTTACGAGTCAGCGACGCATATGTGGTGCGAACCGACGGTGATAATAATAAGAGAATTTAAGATTTTAAGCACGAAAATTAAAACACAATAGAGAGGAGAAATCACGAATTTGATAAAAAATAAATAAATAATTATTCAACAATCAAATTGATTCTTATTAGTTGATTTCAAAATTTGAGCGTGAAACACAAAAAAAAAATATTATTGTTTATATCATATGTGCATATAATAGTAAAAAAAAAAAACAATAATAATGTCAACAACAAAAAATAGAAAAGGAGAAAAATAAGTGTTTACCGAACTAAAAATTTTCTTTACTAGTTCCTGATTCCAATATTGCTTCTCTATTTTCTCTCCATTATTCTCTCGTTTCTTTTATCTTTTTTGCTCTCAATTCATGTCTCCTCTCCCTTTTTGCTCTCTTGTGGCAGACTATTTATAGACTTTTGGGTGTAGATTGCAAAAGACAAGAGAATAATTGTCAATTGATTACCATTAATCTATTTTTTCCGGTTTTCTTTTCTTTTAATTGCCCACAATTATACCGATTCTTATTGCCATTGATTCACTTCTTCGGTTTCTTTTCTATTCAATTGATCACCATTATTTTGATTTTTATGACTATCAATCAATTTCTTTTCTGTTTTTTTTTTTCATTTATTTTGATCATCATTGCATCGATTTTATGACAATCAATTCATTTCTTTTCAGTTTCCTTTATTTTTATTTCTTATTATTATTATTTTTATATTTTAGAAAAGAGTCTGAACAAGAATTAGAGGCAAACAAGAACCGAAAACAGTTATGATTGTTTAAAGCTTATATCCCTAATTATTATTTTTTTATATTTCTTCACATATATTTATATATTTATTATTATTGTCATTATTATTATTATTTACTTTTTTAACAAAAAATAAAACATTAATAAAAATCGGACAAAATTAGGTGTCAACATATATACTTAAAAAATGATTTTAAGTAAGATATATTTACTCAACATATATTCAATATATCTTTCACTATACTCAATATATCTTACAAATATATTTCCTCTTAAACATAAGTATATATATATATATATAAAGATATATTTTTTTAAAATTTTAAAAATTAATCAGCAAAATAAAGTCAATACACAAAGACATAAATAATCAGCAAAAGAGAGAGATATATTTATTTTTTGATGATTAATTTTTTAAATTTAAAAAATATTGTTTTTTGTCGAAAAAAATATCTAGACTTATGTTTAAAAGAAAATTATTGTTAAATGCAACAAAAATTCAAGAGAAGACAAATAGCATTTTTGGAAAATGACATGTTTATTTCTTGTGAAAATAAAACAAATAAATAGAGAAAATAGTCGCACCGTAACAAACTACAGCTCACGTGACTAGAATTAATGTCTAACGAGTATCAAATAACATTATCTTCAATACAAGAAAGCTACTAAAAAAATTAATTTACTTTAATGTAACATTTTTTCTAAATTATTACACACAAAAAATTAGATATTTTTAAATTTTCAAATGTGACATAATAAAATATTTTAATTAAAGGATAAATATTTTAAAAAAATTATTACATCAAAATTTAGTTTCCCTTTATATATAAATAAGTATAGATATTTCTTATTCAAATAAATAATATATATATTTTTTTTTAAATCATAAGCAAAAAGAAAGCATTAATTTACAAAATCAAATAGAAAATAAAAATAAACGGTTCATAAGATATAAAATAAAGTATTTTAAAAAAATAAAAAAGAGAGAATAAGATTATGTTTACACGTGAACTAAAACACAAAGACATAAAAATATTATGCGATAACTATTGGAATACAATCCCTACAACCTTATGCTTAATAATCCATGTCAATTACATGATGAATAACCAAAGACGGAAGCGTACCTGCGGGAATTGCCATTGATGAAATCCTGGGATGATGATGATAAAGCCAATGGGTCGGGTGATCTTCCTCAGCAAAACACCTTGAAGACCTTGCTCTCTTGATGGGGATAGAGAGAACCAGAGAACCAAAGAGTTTTCTCCTTAGGGTTTGTGAAACTGAATAGTCTTGTTGTGTTTGCCTTGGGGACCACTACCCCTATATATAACTATTATTAGTTATATCCCAAATTGCAGTATTTCTAATTCAGCCCCTCATTAAATTAGAAACCGCCTGGTATCTACACTATTAATTTTCATAACTATTATGTTCTTTAGCCATAAACTATTATATATTATTTGACCCCTAGTTTATTGGCTAATTATATAATGACCCTAACACACTTTATTAATTAATTACATATGTGACCCATAAATCTTACAATCTTCCACTGGTCACACATGTATCCTTAGTAGTGTGTTAGACTTTATGACGTCAAAAATGTCATTATAATTACCTTGAGCATAATCCAAATAGTCCCGTCCATTAATCATATCAGCACATGGAACCAAAGAGACTTTTGTCATAATAAGCATAACTAAACCCATCAATGATCACCCGTACTGACACAGCTAAATGACATAGACCCATTATGAAAAAGTGTAGCATGAAAATTACATGAAGTTAGTCAATGCATGTCAATTTTCAACTGGTCCTACTTTACTGAATGAGATCATACCATAACTTAAATGTACAAAGTAACCAAAACTAAATATTTTTAACTTTATTTCTAATAAGAAAATCCAAATACAATGTATTTGTATTTTACAATTAAACATAGAACATAAATTACATAATGGACGAAGCTCCCACTAAAATCAAGATCCCTCAAACTGTAGCACACCCATGTGAGCAGTATGCTCATGAAAGACCTTGGGTGGTAGACCTTTAGTGAGCGGATCCGCAATCATGAAGTTTGTCCTTAAGTGTTCTATGGATATCTGTCCACTTTGTACCTTCTCTTTAACAACTAGGAACTTAATGTCAATGTGCTTTGACTTGGTTGAGCTCTTATTATTGTTAGAATACAGGACTGCTGATCTATTGTCACAATACAACTTAAGTGGTCTTTCAATCCCTTCAACTATTTGCAGCCCCGTGACAAAATTTCTCAACCAAATGCCCTGGTCAGATGCCTCATGAATTGCTACGAATTCTGCTACCATGGTTGATGAAGCAGTAAGACCTTGCTTGACACTACGCCAAGAAACTGCTCCACCAGCTAACAAAAAGACATAGCCTGAAGTTGATCTTAAGCTGTCTTGGCATCCCGCAAAATCCGAGTCAGAGTACCCAATGATCTCTAACTGGTCTGACCTCCTATATGTGAGCATGTAGTTTCTTGTTCTCTTCAAATATCTCATGACCCTCTTGGCTGCTTTCCAATGGTCAAGACCTGGATTGCTTAAATATCTGTCTAAAATCCCTACTATGAACGCTATGTCTGGACGCCTACATACTTGGGCATACATAAGACTCCCTACAGCTGAAGCATAAGGGATCTTTTGCATTTCTTGAATTTCCAAACTTCCCTTAGGGCACTGTTTGAGACTAAACTTGTCTCCCTTAGCAACTGGGGTGTCCCCTGGTTTGCAATCCTATAACCCAAACCTTTTGAGAACCTTATCGATATAGCTCTTTTGTGACAATCCAAGAATACCTCGAGATTTGTCTCGGTGTATCTGAATTCCTAATACAAAAGAGGCGTTACCAAGATCTTTCATCTCAAAATGCTTTGATAGAAATTTCTTAGTTTCGTGCAACATGCCTATATTGTTAGTGGCAAGCAGTATGTCATCAACATACAAGACCAGGAAAATATGTCTGCTCCCACTGAACTTATGATACACACAATCATCAACTGTATTCATCTCAAAACCAAATGAGAGAATTACTTGATGAAATTTATGGTACCATTGACGAGAAGCTTGTTTTAGCCCATAAATGGATTTTCTTAGTTTGCACACCATATTCTTTGGGTCTCCCAACACAAAGTTTTCTTGCTGCACCATATAGATCGTCTCATCAATGTCGCCATTGAGAAATGTTGTCTTTACATCCATTTGATGAAGCTCCAAATCAAAGTGAGCAACAAGAGCCATGATTATTCTTAAAGAGTCCTTCGATGAAACCGGAGAGAAAGTCTCTTTATAATCAATCCCTTCCTTTTGAGTATAGTCTTTAGCTACAAAACGTGCCTTATATCTCTCCACATTACCATTGGAATCCCGCTTGGTTTTTAAAAATCCATTTGCAACCAATGGGTTTCACTCCTTCAGGTAATGAGATAAGTTCCCAAACTGAATTGTGTTGCATAGACTTATACTCCTCATTCATTGCTTCGATCCACTTATCTGAATGGGAATCTTGCATGGCTTGATGAAAGTTGACCGGGTCGTCTTCCGTCATGCCAACATTTTCCTCTACCTTATTGATAAATACTACATAATCATCTGAAATAGCATTTTTCCTTTCTCTAGTGGATCTCCGCAATGGAGCTGGCGTTCTTGAGGATCTTGAATTTGATCTGGATTTTGTTCTTCCTGAACAACCAGATCATCTTGAGTTTGTTCAATAATGGGAAAGTCAACTGGTGGAAGAATCAGTTCTGGAATTGTTACTGATTCTTCCTCAAAGACAAAATCTTTAACCTTAATCTTCCCCCCAAACTCAATATCCTCAAAGAACGTTGTCGTTCCAGTCTCAAAAATTGTTCTCAATTTTGGATCATAAAATTTATAGCCCCTTGATTTTTCTGAGTACCCTATAAAATAGCTGCTAATTGTTCGGGGTTCAAATTTCTTTTCATTCGGCCTATAAGGCCTTGCCTCAGTTGGACATCTCCAAACATGAAGGTGCTTCAAACTAGGCTTACGCCCAATCCAAAGCTCATAAGGTGTTTTAGCCGCTGCCTTAGTTGGTACTCTATTAAGAATGTATGCTGCTGTTTTTAATGCCTCTCCCCAAAGTGACTCTGGCAAGGTGGAATGACAAATCATACTCCTTACCATATCCTTAAGAGTCCTGTTTCGTCTTTCAGCTACACCATTCATGTTGGGTGACCCCGACATAGTGTATTGTGGGACGATTCCACATTCCTCTAGGTATTTGGCAAATGGTCCCGGATGTTGTTCACCTAAACCGTCATATCTACCGTAGTATTCACCACCACGATCAGATTTGACCTTTTTAATTCTCTTATTAAGTTGATTCTCAACTTCTGCCTTAAAGGATTTGAACACGTCTATTGATTGAGACTTTTCGTGAATTAGGTAAAGGTAGGCATATCTAGAATAATCGTCTATGAATGATATAAAATATTGTTGACCATTCCAAGACGGAGTTGGAAATGGCCCACAGATGTCCGTATGTATCAATTCTAAGACGTTTGTAGCTCTATATGCGTCTAATTTCTTATCTTTAGTCTGTTTTCCTTTAATGCATGCTACACAAACTTTAAAGTCTGTGAAGTCAATGGAATCTAAAATTCCATCTGACACAAGTCGTTCAACTCTATTTCTAGAGATGTGACCTAGACGCTTGTGCCAAAGCACTCTTGAATTGAAATTGTCAATTTTTCGCTTAGTACCACGTGATTCCACACTCAAGGTTTCATTATAGTTAGCCACAATTTCCAATAATTAAAGATTATCATAACCAGAAAGTAAACCGGTTCCAACAACATTCGAATTGAAAGAAAAAGTAAATTCTTTATTCCCGAATGAACAATAATATCCTGATTTGTCCAAATAAGAAATATAGACCAAATTCCGTCTAAATGACGGTATAACAAAAGTGTCTTCTAAATCCAAATAATGACCGGAACTTAATAATAATCTAAATTTTCCTATGGCTTCAACTTCTACCTTCTTCCCATCTCCTACATAGATTCATCTTTCAGCATCACTAGGCTTTGTTCTTGGGCTCCTCAATTCTTTTCATTTTGCCCTTGTCTTTAGAGATGCTAGTAAAGTGAGCGCTTTCAGTCCTATCTTGCTTCAGCCTGTCCTCTTCTTGCACACATAATGAAATGAGCTCATTAAGAGTCCATTTCTCCTTTTGACAGTTATAAGTCACCTTAAACTGACTGAATTGCGAAGGAAGAGAAATCAATACTAAATGAATGAGTAAGTCATCTGACAACTCAAGCTTTAGTCCTTTAAGCTTAGAAGCAATGTTGGACATCATCATAATGTGCTCTCTTATATTTCCCTTGCCTTGATACTTCATGGAAATTAAATTCTGAAGCAAAGAACTTGTTTCAGCCTTATCACTTTTTTCAAAGCATTTTTCCATCTAAACAAGGAAATATTTAGCTGTAACTATCTCATCCGAGACAGCACCTCTAAAGACCTCAGGAATGTCACGCTTTATGATCATAAGACTTATGCGATTTGAGCGATCCCATTTCTCATACTCTAATTTTTCTTCAGATGAACTAGAGTCCGTAGGAGTAGGGGGTCGTTCAATTCTTAATGCAAGGTCTAGATCCATGCAGCCAAGAACGATTAGAATGTTCTCTTTCCATTCCTTAAAATTTGTCCCATTAAGGACAGGAATAGAACTCAAATTTGCAGATATGGAAGCAATAGATGTTGTGGGAATTGAATAAAGAACGAAACTTAGAAACTCACATTATAGGAAAATAAATCAATAAATAAATAAATACATATGTTCAAATCATGAAATTTAACCCATCTCAAGATACCCAGTGCACCATTGGTGTCAAGTCTTTGGATAGTAACACCAACTGCTAGTGGTACTCTTGTTGCAACGATCAACTATTTACAATAAGACATGTCAAACAATAAACCTTCCTTTGGGCCGATTTACTGCTCACATGTATACCAAATAATTGTCACACATTTATCATCGCAGGTGTACATGTAATTCTACCAAATATTAACCTTCCTTTGGGCCGATCAATACTCGCATGAATAAACATATACTCAGCCATTTGACACTCTTCACGAGCAATTTAGACAAGAGAGGTCACTTTGGCGACGTCAAGTTTCAATTAACTCATTCAAAATGTCAAACTTGACTTGAACATGTATTTATTATATCCAAATAAAACAATATTTAAAAAAAATATTGTTCACTAATATAAAATGTGTTTCTTTAGTATTTGATAATTATTGTGTTATCAAAATTCAAAATTTAACAATAATGTATTTGAAACATATTATTGATGACTATATTCCCATAATAATTATGTTAGACATAAGTACATTTTTTGATATTATTGACAAACATACATCTTGTGATAAATCTAACATTTTGAACTGAGAAAAAATTTCAGGAACAACAACTCAATCCTACAAACTTGAGACAATAGCTTGGAACTCAAGGAATCAACAAAAGTTGGAATATTGTCTTAGCAAATCGATTAGACGAATTTATTGTGTAAAAGAGTTGTTTGAACATGTATAGTCTGTGAGTAAGCAATCGATTAGGAAAATCGACTGGCACCAATTACTGAAAATTATTTGTGCAAGTCAGTAGTAAGACGTTCAAGGTAATCGATTTGGCAAATCAATTGTTCACCACAAAGACTAAATTGTTTGTTTTAAATCGATTGATAGAATCGATTGTGCATAGTTACAGAGCCAAGCCATTTATTCAAATCGATTAGGCAAATCGATTTCGAATATTAGATTTCAAAATAAACTTGGTCTGGGACAAACACAATCGACTGGCACAATCTATTGAAACAAATTAACTGTTTAACAAGTTTGGCATCAATCGATTGGGTAAATCGAATTGTATGGACCAACTAATAAACTGTTCTTCAGACTTAAATCCATAATCGATTAGGCACATCGATTGATCTTGAGCTAACTCTTTGTAATGAACCAAAAACGATTATGCAAATCGATTGGTTGAAATTGATTATGCAAACATTTGAATCGACTAAGCAAATCGATTATGCAAATCGATTCAAATATGAACTGTTATTCAAATATGAAGAATGCATGAAAATAATCGATTAGTGGAATCGATTAGTTTATGTAGTTTCAAGATTAAAGAAAATTTAAAGCACCATATTACAAACCCTAAGATTTCAATCATGTCAAAATTCCCAAATTGAATAAAAAAAAAATACAAAGACAATAACCGAATTTCATCATGAATTAAACATGGTAGGCTCTGATACCAATTGTTGGAATACAATCCCTACAACCTTATGCTCAATAATCCATGCCAATTACATGATGAATAACCAAAGGCGAAAGCGTACCTGCGGGAATTGCCATTGATGAAATCCTAGGATGATGATGATAAAGCCAATGGGTCGGGTGATCTTCCTCAGCAAAAACACCTTGAAGACCTTGCTCTCTTGATGGGGATAGAGAGAACCAGAGAACCAAAGAGTTTTCTCCTTAGGGTTTGTGAAACTGAATAGTCTTGTTGTGTTTGCCTTGGGGACCACTACCCCTATATATAACTATTATTAGTTATATCCCAAATTGCAGTATTTCTAATTCAGCCCCTCATTAAATTAGAAACCGTCTGGTATCTACACTATTAATTTTCATAACTATTATGTTCTTTAGTCATAAACTATTATATATTATTTGACCCCTAGTTTATTGGCTAATTATATGGCTAACAAAAAGTGTTTGACATTAGACTTAGTTAAGGATAAATATAAGTTTTTTGCCGAGTCAAAAACTATAATGACAACGCCCTATTAAAATCAGGACTAAATTATATCCGTGGTCTCTTAACTTAATTTCAGGTAACGTTTTAGTCCTTTATCTTTTTTTTTCTTCTGAGTTGGTCCTTTATTTTAATTTTAAGTGACAATTTGATATTTTATATTTTAAAATTTCAACAATATTATCCTTTTTTATACAAAAATTCAAAAAAATCATCAAAATTTTCAACCAAAACTCATAAAATTAATAATTATTTTTAATATAATGCAAATTTTATCAAATCTGAGCTTAAATCTTGAAATAAACTCATATTTTCATTTTTTATTTGATGTTCTTGGAGATAAAAATATGAATGTGTTTGATTATTTGAGCTATAGATTTGATTAAATTTGCATTATATTAAAGATGATTATTAATTTTATGAGTTTTGGTTGAAAATTTTGATGATTTTTTTGAATTTTTGTATAAAAAAAGATAACATTGATGAAATTTTAAAACATAAAATATCAAATTATCACTTAAAATTAAAATAAAGGACCAACTTAGAAAAAAAAGATAAAGAACTAAAACGTTACCTAAAATTAAATTAAGGAACTATAAATGTAATTTAGCCTAAAATCAGTGACCAAAATGATGGGTTATGTTTAAATTTTATTTGTAATAATATATTTAAAATCAATTTATTTTCCCAATAAACTTTATCTACCCAATTCTTTATCTTCCCAATAAACGTTTTATTTATTTTTATAAGATCAATCATTTTTATGTTACTATCCGCATTTAAAATCAGTCTATTTTTGTAAAAAGAATAAACTTTATATTAAAAAATTACTTTGGGCATCCAAACTTTGTTGGGGCGATGCTAATGCCCAACTGCTATAAACTACATGTTCCAACTTTTCCTTCAACAACCATATCTAGTGTCACACTTAAATTAATAAAAATATATTTTGAGAAGAGAGTCATAAAATGGTTTGATGAATTAGAAGAATTGGAATGATAAGGATCTCCAATATCAATTTCATATACAAAATCTTTCATATTACAAAATCAGATAAAGATCTCCAGTATCAATTTTATATTACAAAATCTGATAAAGATCTCTAATATCAATTTCACATTACAAAATTTATGGTTTGATAAAAAAATTATCATCACATAAATTATGTCTATATAAAATTAATAGAAAATTATTTGATATTAATATAAAATTATTTGATGTGTATATATCATTTTAAATGATATATACACATCAAAATGTTTTTGTCAAAACAATTTTGAAAACTTTTGGTGCAAAAGAATAAAAGTTTGTGAAAGCCATTCACTTTTATAATTTATTTTATTATACTATGAATTGTTTTTCTTAATCTCTTATATATTTTTACAAGTCAATATACTTGTAGTATTTTTTTAACTCTCTTTAAATTTCTTTTAATTCAATCTCTTTAAAAATTGATGCATTTCTATAACAGTAGTTGATCCAGTATATGGATTAATTAAAATTTAGATGAGGATAAATAAGAAAAATTGATTTGAAAATTTTATTTATAAAACTCATAATTTTAATATTTAATGTATTTTTTAATCAAATATTATGTTGTTAATTAGGTATGACAACGTTGAGGTTGTGAATTAGATTTTTATGTTAGTCTCAGATGGAGATTAGCTTTCCTTTATAAAATAATAAATTTAAAAATTATATTTATTATAATTAATATAATATAATAATAATAATTAGACAAAAATAAATTAAAATTATAGTAAATTTATATTTTCTATATGTAGGAGATTAAAATTTATTATATATAAAAAATAGTAAATTATATTAAATTTATTATATATAATTGTCTTGGTTTGACAATTAATTATTGCAATCCACTAATATTAGGAAAAGTATATACTTAGTATATCACCAATATAGTTACATACGGCAATTGCTTAAAGATATATCTAATCTTGTAGACCTGTTCGGTGTGTACGATAAGATAAGTACAAAATTTAATATAAAGCTATATACAAGGATAATATAAAATATTGATTAAATAAAAATTATTTTATTATGTGTTTGATATATATAAAATAATTTTATTTTATTTTGTTAAATATTTGATACATACTTTATTATAATATAATATATTATTTTTAAATAATTAAATTATTATAATAAAATCATTTCATAATTAACAAAAAGTACTAATTATTTTTAAATAAGTAAAATATTTAGTTTTTTAGAAAAAAATCTATTGAAAATACTAATCAATTTTAATTTCTTTTAAAAATTATGAGTAATTAAATAATTTTATTTTATTTATTAGATAAATTAAATAAAGATATGA
>JBBPBS010000529.1:1430859-1445860 GCA_037974835.1 Cicer judaicum | reverse complement strand
TTATTTTTTAATTTATACTTAATTTTATTTATTAAATTTTTTGATATTTTATTAAGACAACTAAATAAATTATTTATCTTATCATGTTTGTTTCTAATTCAATTCATATTTAAACTAATTATTTTTTAATTTAAAAGACATAGTATGATATTGTTCTAAATTAATTTACTATATTCTATTTGTTTAAAATACTCGATTGAAATCAAAAAATAATATATTATACCTATCAAATCTCTATCGTAATATATACTAAGTAATTAAATATTTTAGTTTTTAAAAGTATAAGAATGTGTCATTTTGTTATATAAAAATTTAAATTTGTCATTAAATTATCAGTTAATTAAGTCTTTAATTTTTTAAAAATTATAAACTATTTTAACAATATATTATATCTTTCAATAACTTTTATGATACTTTACGATTAAATAATTAATTTATCATCTTTGTTTAAATCAAAGACTAAAATAAATGTATCTTATACTTTTATACTTTTAGAAATTAAAATTGTGACTTACTTTGAAAAAGATACTAACTATCAAATTTATTGATGACATGGATATTTATATTTCCAAAGTTGGTAATAGTGCCTTTTTTATAAGTGTCAATAAATTAAATTCAATAATAAAATAAGGTAAGAAAAATGTTCTTAAATGAATAAAAATAAAATATATTAAATTACAATAACTATTTACACAAAATTACAAATGAAGTACCTTTCCCTGTCTGAGTTTTTTATTTGGAATAATCCTTTCCTTGTCTGACTCATTTCCACCTACATTAAATTTATATATAACCTATTAAAGAAAAATATTTTAAAATATCCTAGCATAGTAATTGCATCATCATATAATAAAATAATAAATAAAAAATAGCTCAGTCCAAACTTTGAAGCTTATTAATTGGGTCTGGGATTTGACAAGAACGAGCCAACTAACTACCAATAGTTTCTCAATCCTTTTACTTTTTCTCCTTTGTTCTCTCCATTTTTTATTTATTTAAAATCAATTTTCTTTGTCTATGTTTTTGTGTTATGCATATGGCTCATGACATTTCATCTTCTAAGTTTTCTTCAAAGTGTGACATAAATTTTTTATCCGATGATTTATTAGCTGAAATCTTCACTCGTTTACCATTCAGATCCACCGTTGGATGCAAATGTGCTTCAAAACGTTGGCTTGATTTGATTTCAAGTCCTTATTTCATAACACAATTTGTATCACATCAACACTCTCTTTACAACTCAATTTTGATATTTGTCACTCCTCATGAACTTATGTTAGCTTTTTGGGAACAATCTCAATCATATTGTTTTTCTCAAAATAATTCGTCTTTAATCGAAGATACCTTAGTCATTAAAAAAAGTTCATCTTTAGAAATTCCCGTCTCTTTTTCTCCGGATATGCTTCTCAATGGAAGTATATGCGGTTGTTCTAATGGTATATTCTTATGTTGTGACAATAGATATACATATGGTAGTGGTTATTATGTTTATAATCCACTCACAAAACAATCTATAAAGATACCTCCTTCTAATTCGACATCGAATGAAAATTTATTCGCTGTGGGATTTATTTGCAATTCTTATTATGAATTACATGAAGGAAAAAAAAATATATTAAAAAATGTGGCGACCGCTCTTTATTCAAATGAACGCAACTTTCGAGTTGTGATCATTAAATCATTTATAAGAAAGATGTTTCATATCGAGGTAGATGTTTTTTCATCCGAGACGGGTTCGTGGGAACACATTATTATGAACTTACCTAATGGATTTGCTTTTGCTCCACATTGGCTTCTAAGTTTGTCCTATGATGGAAGCTTGTATTTCATGGGTAGGACTAGCATTTTTGTGTTTGATCCTTATACACAACAAAGGGATACCCTTGATTATCCTCAAGAAGCTGATTCAATGAACATAATGAGTTTTGGGTTTCTTGGAATCTCTTGTGGGAGTTTGAGGATAGCTGATATTGGACAAAATGATTTGAGAGTTTGGGAATTCATTGAAAAAAATCATTGGGATTTGTTGCATAGGATTGATATATCAACAAAGTTACCACAAAAATTTTGTGCTAATTATTATAAAAGGGTAGCTGGATTTCATCCATATGATGGTGACATTGTGTATTTACATTCTTATGCTGATGGAGTTTTTCTTTGTAACCTTAGGACAAACAAATTTGAGGCTATTCTTGGTTATGAAAAAACTGATATTAGTCCATTTCAATTAGAGATAAAAGATTTGTTGTTGCCTACAAAATCATCATCATCCATTGAATAAGATTATTGGATGAATAGTATATTTGTTTAATTTCTTAGATTTTTAGGTGCTTAATCTTTTTTATTTTTAGAAAAGAAGATTATATTTTCTAAGTATTGAATAATACAATTGTACTTTTTTTTTGGTGCACTATAGAATTGTACTTTAGTGTATATTTTTTATTTATGATGATGGAGTTTTCATGTCATAGTTATTTACAAGAAACCAAATATGTTTGACTAGTGTTGTCACTTGTCATTCATTGTAGATGAATTTAACTTTTGGAAGATTCGTCCTTTCGAAAACAAACTTGTGGTTCCAAGGTGAAACAGAAAAAGCAAGAGATAAAAAAATTGGAGATAAAAGGGATGGAGGAAAATTATTTCAGGAATTAAAAGGTCACAAACAAGCATATAATTTTCATTTGAATAAAATGTTAGAATGCAAGTATTTAAGTAAATCTCATATGATAGCTATGAATATTTGATATGTTGGGGGCTAGATTCAAACTAAGAATTCTCTATTTTTTCACAATTAATGTGTTTGAATTTTAGTGTTAAACTTTTTAAGAACCAAAAATATAATGTTGAAAAGTTATTTGATTGATTAAGTACTCATAAGCATATAAGTTTCATTTGAATAAAATGTTAAAGAAAATAAAGTTTTATGCTTAGAATAAAATGTTGGAATTCAGAGATGAATGGAGAAAGTTCACATGTTAAAAAGTTTCATTTGATGATGGAATGCAATGAAAAATGAACTGAAATATCAAAAGATTGACAAATACTGTTATATATTAGCTTTCTAAACTAAGATTTACATAATGAATTGAATTTTAGTTTGTGAAAACACAATCAAATGTGAGAGTATTGACTTCGAAGTACTACTTTGAAAGATTGCAAGATAAGGGCAAATTCCAAACTAATAAAAGAATTTCAAATTATGGACAACAATTTATAATTTCATTCAAATTATGTTAAAGTAGTTAATGAGTTTCACTTACAGGCGAATCATTAGTTGAGTTCGAATTCGAGTTAAAAACCACAAAAATTCAATCGGGCAAAGGCCAGTGACATTGCAATGTTAACACCAAGTGCAACAAACACCCCTCTATTGGTGAACATAACAGGATTAATGCAAACTCTTAGATAAGAATATCTCATTTGTGGAAAAATTTAGGTTGTACTTGTGATGTGGGCTTGTGAGCTACTCTAGTTTTAACTATAGCACACAACTCAAATAAATTAGTTTTAACTCATTGATTAATTGAGCTTCACCACTCACAATCAGCTCATGAAATAACTCAACATATAACTTGCATATATATTAAATTTGAATTTGAACTGCAGAAAGCAAGGAGACAACTAATCTGTCACACAGTTTGATAGATAAGACAGCCTCTAGCATCATCTCAAGATCCCATCAATCACCTTAAGGAATTGAAGTAAGAAACTAATGATTAATCAACTAATAATAACATTTATACATCAACAACTTAGATCACTTACAGCAAGTGCACGATGCAGCAACTCTGGAAATAGACTGATCTAGAGAGATAAAATTCCACATCTTCTGCGCTGTGCAACTACTATAGGGGATCCATACACGCTTTCGTTCTGATGTATCCCGAGAGGTTAGCAAATGCAAAAGCTAATGCTAAAACACACATCTTTGTTGAAGGGATTATGCATATTTTAGCTACCTATCCCAGCAAATTATACAAGTTTTGTGCATTACATTACACATGCGTTTTGTTAAACAAACAATACAATAAGTTTGAAAGATCAAGCCCCAAACATCATCCCTGAGTAAGTTAGAAGATCAATTTAACAAGAATATTTGATATTATGGTGAGAAAAATCTTCAGGTACTAGCTTCAATTCAATCACCACCAAACAAATCTCTATTGTGAAGTTAACATATTATCTAAGACTCAAGAATCTGAGTATACCACACATTGTCCTTGTAATCAAATCAATTTTAGAACATTGACAAATAAATGATAACATTTCTCTTGCATAATGGACATTTTCATATATGTCAAAAACACTTCTCTAGAGACCTTAACCAATTTGTGTCTTCCAGTATACTGAGTTAATAAAGGTACTTGATCCTACATATAATGGAGGACAATTCACCCCCAAAAAAAATCTCAAAAAAGAACATGATTCTAGTGTAATGTCAAATAAATTTTAACTTCTAATCATTCATAGTTATCATCTTTACCACCCTTCTTCGGCTTGCGATATTTTTCCTCGACTTCCTTGGCCTGGAACAAGACAGTGTCAACTACCTTCTTGATGTTTGGAACTTGGTAATTCTGAGCCACATAGATCCCAACTACATTCCCTGCTATAAAAGAGAAGAATCTCCTGATTATACCCATTACAGTTGATTGCAGTTGAAGTGAAATATTGAA
This sequence comes from Cicer judaicum, assembly GCA_037974835.1. NCBI lineage: Eukaryota > Viridiplantae > Streptophyta > Magnoliopsida > Fabales > Fabaceae > Cicer > Cicer judaicum. The sequence goes on along the minus strand of JBBPBS010000529.1, from coordinate 1,441,181 downwards.
GAAGATTTTCGAATATCACTGTCAGAAAGATGCAAATGATCAGACATAAATCATCTGAGAAGTCATTTATTCATGTGGCCTTGCTCAATCTTCAATCATATTGGTTATTATTATTATTATGTTACATTACATCCTCTCAAAGTATACTTTAAATGAACCATTGAACAACACAGATGATAAAATGTCTGAAAGCTCAATTCCATTCACACACATAAAGAAAAAATGCAGACTTGCATAGAGCAACACTGTCATATAAGTCTTGTAATTTGAATTTGAGTCCTAACTCAACCCCATAAGCTAGCACATGGAATGAGAGTTGCCCCCACTTATAATCGAAACCCCCGTTATAGCAATTCTCAATGTGTGACTCTCAAGTCTCAACACAGCTTCTCACGACAAAGATGAGAGTGAGTTTGCATGACCTAATATTTACCGGTAATCCATCGAATCAAGGATAAAGGTCTTGTTTGAATAAACAACTTAATTAAGTGTTTATAACATGAAACGCTTATCATATTAATTCTTATATATAAGCTATTTCTATTTTCTAAAACAAAAGATAAATAAAGTCAGCCACTTTTCATATAAAGTGTAAACTGTTTTCATAAGTTATCATGGAGAGCTTAAGGAAATAAGCAGAAAACATCTTATATACATGTTATAAGTTGTTTTCATAAGTTCTGTCAAATAGTCTCATAAGTTCTTATGTCATCAGTAGATAAACTCAAATAAAACAATATAAATAGACCCAATTTCAGATACCATCTTAGAATTTAGTTTTAAGTCTAACTCAATCCCATAACCCAACTAAAAAGGATGACTATTTCAACGTGAAACTCCTAATAATAAGGTTTCAATTGCACCAACACAGTATGACAGAAGTTGTAGATACTATAGTCCCTTGACCATTTCGCTAGGGGTTCGATATCTGACCAGTACATATGGAAAGCATATGTTACGAGAGGTCAACCTCTTCGTGCATGTTTGGATTGACAGTGAGATTGACAGAATCAGAATGAAACCACCACAATTTTAGAAAAACTACACTTTAGAGCTTCAATAAAATTAAGTTGTCACCATGATTTTGCAAATCTCAACGTGAATTCAAACATATACTTAAATGGATCTCAATACCTGCGGGATAAATCTCCACAGTCGAACGGGGAATACTAGGATTATCCAAAAAAAAAAACTATTTCACCCTCTCAAAAAAAGTACTCTTCCATTTTGTACAAACTGAAACAAAAGTTCAGTCACCTACATAATTTTTTCACTTTAATCTCACAAAAAAAAATTTACTAGATTAATAATAAAAAATTAGGAACACAAACATGGCTATGATGAGTTGTTAGTTGACAATAAATTAATAATTTGATCATGTACATTAAAATCATCCATATTTGTCATAGATTACACATCTGCAAATAATTTGGTTCAAAGATAACAGAGAAGAAAATATCTTACCGAATCGCAAAGAGGAAGAAGAATTTGGATATTAAGTTATGTTGTTGGTATGATTGCAAAAACAGAGAACACGACGATACTCCGATTCTTCAATTTTCTTCACCGTTCTAACCCTTTTATTGATTTGTTTATTATTAGTTTAAAAAAATACCTATTCCGTGTCCATACCTATTACTCAAACTTTAATTAAAATAAATTGATAAATAAATATTATTTTGTAACTAAATTTAAAAAGGATAAATATCCTTTAATTTAATTTTAATTAACGTTTTAGTTTTTTATCTTTTTTTTTTTTTCGATTTAGTGCTTTATTTTAATTTTAAGTAACAATTTAATCTTTTATGTTTTAAAATATTAACAATGTTATCCTTTTTTTTTAGAAAAATTCAAAAATTCATCAAAATTTTCAAATAAAACTCATAAATTTAGTTATATTTATATTCTTGATTAATACAATAAACTTTATCAAATTTGTAACTCAAATCTTTAAATAAATTTATATTTGTCATTCTTTATTTGATGTTGTTAGAGATAAAAACATGAGTTTATTTAAATATTTAAGTTATAAATTTGAAGAAATTGCATTATATTGAGGATGATAATTAATTTTATATGTTTTGTTTGAAATTTTTTATGAATTTTTTGAAATTTTGCAAAAAATAAGGATAAAATTGTTGACATTTTAAAGCATAAAAGATCAAATTGTCACTTAAAATTAAAATAAAGAACCAAATCGGGGGGAAAAAAAGATAAAAGACTAAAACGTTAACTGAAATTAAGTTAAGGGACTATATGTGGTATTTAGCCATTTAAAAATTATCCAAATATCATAAATTAAATCATAAAATATTATAAATCAAAATGTTTTCTAACTCAAAACATTTCAAGTGAACATTCGTTTTTACCCTATCCATTGTGCGGGTTTTTACCCTATCCATTGTGGGTTTTTTTGCGGATACCCACTGGATCTGGGTCTAATTGTCATCCCTAGTTCCATGTTCAATTAAGGGACTTTTTTTTTTTTTTGCACATCAGAATAATCTATCTCGACTCTCAAATAATATTACCTGAATGTCGAGAAGAAGACCTCTTTTTAGGATTTAACTTTTTTTTGGTTTGTTTTAATAATTATTATATTATTTTATTAATTGTTATTAATTATTTAATAAATTTAAAATAATTAAATTAATAAATAATATTATTATTATTATTATTAAAAATATTAAATTATATAATAAATTTCAAAGATAATATATTAAAAAAGAAAAAAAATTATATTAATAATACGAAATAAAATATATTAAATTAACGAAGTTTGTTAAATGTGTCTCATATAAAATACATTAGATTAAATTAAGGAAGCTCATACATTTAATGTACCTCATAAAAGTGATCATTCGAGCTAGGGATGACAATGGGTAGGGTTTGGGTAGGGTACTATAATACCCGTATCCATACCTGCAGTTTAAAAAAATATCCACACCCGTGCTCGTACTCTCTTGGGTATCAACTTTAATACCCTTACCCTTACCCTCTGAGTATCTAAGTGCCCATACCCATACCCTTACTCATACTTTAACTAAATTGAGTTGTCAAATAAATATATAATTATTACTTTATGTGACAACTCTATTTTATTAAATGTTATTATGATCTTCGTTTTGTATTTATTTTCTTTACCGAAGAAACTAATAATATATTATTCTCAAATAAATAATAATTATATCTTTACTTGATAACTTTATATTATTAGATTTTTATTATTATCTTTCTTTTAAAGTTATACTTCGCAACAAATATGACCTTAAACTCCGAACCCTAAACCTTAAATAATATTCTTAAACTTTGAACCCTAAACTCTTAATATCAAATCCTATACACTAACACACTAATTGTTATGAAGTAAAACTATAAAACGAAGATAGTAATAACATTTAAAAAAATAGAGTTGTCAAATAAAATACTAATTACATAATTATTAGACAACACTATTTTACTAAATGTTATTATTATCTTCATTTAGTAGATAGAATTCGTGATGAAGATAACCCTAAATATTTAACCCCGAATCCTAAACCCTAAATACTAAACCATAAACTCTAAATCCTAAATCTAAACTATAAACCGTAACCTATAAACTCTTTACCCTGAATCTTGACCCTAAACCCTAAACTCTAAACTCTTATCCCTAAACGTGATTTCTTAAACCCTAAACATTACTTTTTAAATCCTAAACACCCTAACACACTAAACCCTAATAAAATAGAGTTGTCAAATAAAAATGTAATTATTACTTTATTTGACAACTATATTTTATTATAGTAAAATAAAAAGAGAGATTAAGTAACTATTAAGTATGTTCTAGTAAAATAAAAATAATAATAATTATACATAAAATAAATAAAGGGACCAATGGACTTGACCCATATATGTGAGTCCTAATAAAAAGAGCTACTTGCCGCCGCCTCCGTAGAAGGGAGAGGAAACACAATAATGCTCTAGTTAGTCAAACAAACTCAATTTCTCAAATTTTTAACTATATCAATTTCTCTCTAAAATACCCGAGTTCTCTGTTTATCAAATTAATCATTTTGCATTGTTCTTCTTTATCGTAAGTCCAATTTCAGTGAAACCAACATCAAAACAATCGTTTGAAAAATGACCATACCTTTATTAGTTTTCTCATTTTAGGGATGGCAATGGGTAGAGTTTGGGTAAGGTATGAAGTTGTAACTCTTATGACATCATTATTTGAGATCAGTAAAAACAATTTATAAGAAGTTGCAAGTATAATCATAAAGACACGATTAATAAAATATAACTCTTAGTTATGAAGACACAATTATTTAACTATTCATCATAAACAAATTATTAAAAAGTTTGCAAATGTTTATCTTTTGATTTGATTATAAATATTGTAATGGTTCAATGATGTTAATAGATATTAAAACATAAAGGAAAACAATTAATTAAACTAAATATTAATATAATAAATAAATAATATATTTATATAAGTGCGAGTGCGAGTGCGGGGTGGGTACTATAGTACCCGTACCCACACCCATACCCGTTTAAATTTGCGGGTAATTATCCGTACCCGTGCCCATATCCGTTATGCGGGTTTTTACCCTACTCATTGTGGGTTTTTTGCGGGTACCCACTGGGTCTGGGTCTAATTGCCATCCTTACTTCGAGCTTAATGTACGAGTAACGTTCAATGTAAGCTTCATTAATGTATTTTTTTTTTAAATTTATAATATAATTTATTATTTTTATTTTTAATTATTTTTAATAATAATTATTATTATTCTTATGATTATTTATTATTATTATTATTTATTAAAGTGTTATTTATCTTTATTAATTATTTATGAATTTAATTATTTTGAATTTATTAAATAATTAATAATTATTATTAAAACGAGCCAAAAAAAATTAAATTAAATCCTAGTGCGAAATTGCTCTCTAATTCAACAATATCTAACTGACTGACAAAAAATTTCCCTTGCACCTTGGGCCTACTGACTCTCAAAAAATAGGACAATCAGATAATATTAGTTCAGAGTGAAGTATTTTGGTGTAAAAAAGTAAAAGATGATATATAAAAAAAAACATCAATTAAGCATTCTTTTTATTCTCTCTTGATTTAAGTGGAAAATCCACTTTGATTGGACGTAGATTTTTCTTAAAATTCAGATTTAGTTATAATTTTTAAATTTTATTTACACGTATATATTGAATATATTTAATATTTTTTTTAAATATTCAAAATTATAATATCTTCTTTATAAAAAATATATTTTATTTTATTATTGTTTAAAAATAATTATTTTTTATTATATTAATTATAATAAATATAATTTTTAAATTTATATATATATATATATATGAATGAGTGCGGGTGTGGATAAGGAAACTCAAACTCTATTGTGGACAGCGATGAAAACTTAAATTTCATACCCGATAATAAACGAGGTGCATACAATTTCCCTCGATTAATTAGAGAAGGAAGTCAGGGAAGCAATATATAAATAAGTGCGGGTGTAGGCAGGAAAACTCTTGTAGACAATAATGAAGATCTAAATTTTACATCTGATAAAAAATGAGGTAGGTGCGATTTCCCCAATTAATCAGATGCGAGAGTGAAGAGGCACGACCCATCCGCCCCTATTGTCATGTCTATGTTCAACATAGAACAATATTTTATTTTTATTTTATACAATGCATTTTAAGAAAAATAAACACATAGTTCTATTATTTCAATTTATGCTTAGATCATTTAAATATTTTATTTATCACGATTTAGTTGTTTAAGTGATATGTTATTTGCAACGTTTATTCTGTTTTACTTCAATAATAATTAGTGCAATCGAAATCATATGATAATTAAAACTCTACAAAAGCTTTTGGAAGTTTGGAATAAGAATGTATTAGAAAATACTTTTAAATGCAAACACTCTATTGCTCTTAAAAAAAAAAAGGAAGTACATCATCGAATTAAAATTAAGTAAGAGGTAGTTAAAATATAAATTATAATATATCCATACATGGTGGCAAGATGGTTGATCATTATTAGACGATGGTATAAAATTACTTTACATCATCACTGCATAACCATTACATTCTTACTATAAAGATCTTTTCTCAAGTGATAGATAGAGTGAAGACTTTATTCTCTCCCAAAGTTTTCCGAGTGTGAGTAATGAAGATAATGCTATTTTAGAAAGACAGATAAAATAAAATATCAGATATTAAAATAAGAGATTAAAATTTTGTTTAAATTAAAATAAAGGATTAAAATTACAATTATTTTAATATAATTAAACATATAATTATGATACACTCCCCAGTGTATCTCTAAGTATTTATCGTTCAGATATTTGTTTATTTTCTTCTCTTCGATAGCTAGCTTTTTTAGTGGCTAACATGGTATCATCTTGTCTCATATTTTTTTGAGTTAGGCACTTCTATACTCCCTTGTTAGGCTATATTTGATTATTAAAATGTCCTATGACATATAAGCTAGCTGAAAACATATAAATTTATAGGAAATAAATTAGTTGATAACGGATATCGGATAAGTCAACCGACTGAATTTGAAGTATTTGATAAAATTATAAATTAAACTAGTTGGTGAGTTTAAAATAATATAATTTCTTTTAATTATTTAATTTTAATTATTAAGATGATAAGGATAAAAATGAACGAAAATGTGAAACAATATCCTGTTTGGAAAAATAATTTATTTAACCGCTTATGTTTAAACTATATATTTATAATTTAAAGTAAAATAAAAGTCAATATATGTATATATATAGAAGGAGTATATCAAGTAAGAAAACTGATAATTATTATGAGAAACGAAAACTATTAATAATAACTTAATAATTATTAGATTTAATTAATGTATAATCTGTTAACAATGAAAAGAGGAAGAAAAGAAACAACCAAGAGACAACCACTTTAGGTTTTCATAACATAGAATGAATCAAACTTAAGTTAATAGGGTTACAATGAGTATATCTATAAAAGAATAAAAATGTCTAACATACCTTTACTACTAATATATAATAACATTATCTAACATCTCCCCTCAAACTCACGATGCATTAACATGGAGCATCGAAAGTTTGTCAACTAAAAAACGAAAACGTTTAATGGAATGCATCTTTGTGAACAAATCAGCAATCTGTAAAGAAGAAGAGTACGAATACTGGTCATATTGGCTACAGAAGCAAAAGTTTCTGCATGATTCATACCATAGTGTTGAGAGAAACCCTTAGCAACAAGACGTGCTTTGTAGCACTCAACTGACCCATCAGACTTAGTTTGGATCTTGTATACCCAACGAGACCCAATAGCACGTTTTCCAGGAGGAAGAGGTACTAATTCCCAAGTATTGATTTTATGTAATGCATATAGTTCTTCTGCCATAGCTTGTTGCCAAAGAGGATCAATAACAATTTCTTTATAGGAAGAGGGCTCAAACAAAGTTGACGAGAGGGGTAACGAGGAGGATCAATAATCACATGAGGTGGTTGGACAGCCGGGGGGACAAGAGGGATGTCACCAAAGAAGAAGCAACAATCAAAGAGAATAACCAACAAAGAGAGAAGCAACGAAAGAAGAAGTAGAAGCCAAAGAGAGGATCATTAGCTATACCAAACAATCACAATAAAGAGAGAAACCAAACCAACAATAAATCATATCAAATAGTCACAATCAAGAGAAAAACCAAGCCAACAAAAAATCAAACCAAACTAAACAAAGAGAGAAACAACCAAATAGATGAATCATATGAGAGAAGAGCAAACAAATAGAACAATCAATATGGAGAGAAGCAACAAAGCAAATCACTAGAGAGAGGAGCAATCAAACAAAAGAAGCAAAAGAGAGAGCGACAACACAGAAGAAAGCAACCAAAGAGATAGAAGAGACGAGCAATTAAATTACCAACCAAATCAGCAAAGAACCACAACAATTGAAAGCATGTGAACCAAACCAAAATCAAATCCTTAATACTAATCATAACAAACATGCAATAGGGATAATGCGTTGATCCTCACGAACACTTGTCCCACCAACACAAGCATGAACCTTAACACCAAGGAAATCGCCAAGAGCACACATAACCTTCTCAATCTGTTGAGCTAGCTCCCCGTAGGGGCCAAAACCAAAGCCTGGCACTGAACCAATCCGTAATTGAGCTGCTGCAAAATTCCAAAACAAAATGTTGTTGTCTTCCCAGTTCCTGACTGAGCTTGTTGAATCAACTCCAGACCTTTGCAGAAAGGAACAATTCCTCTTTGCTGGATTGCAGAATGCCTCTCAAAATCGTAAGCATATATGCCTTGTAGAAGGTTTTCTTGCAACCGCATTGCATCAAAGCTATCATGGACTTCATCATATGAGGTGAAGAATTCTTGCCCATCACTGGCAAACAGTTCATTCATCTTAGTGTCATAATGATTAGCATCAAATTGTGATCCATCTACCCCCCTCTAATCATCAAAAGAAAAGGTGAACTAACATTTGAAATTTCTATACATGATAATTTGGTGTTTTTCAAGCCCAATTTCTCCCCCCTAAAGACGTCGTTTCTCCGATCCAACCGTTGAAGACGAAGACCTGAATATTGTGAACCTGTTGTCCAAAAATCAGCCCGATCCAACGGTTAACAAATGCGCAATAGATGTAGATCCCAAAATAGTCTCTCTCTTCTTTATAGTAGATCCCAAAATCAATCAAAGCTCTTTGATATCATGTTAACAATGAAAAAAGGAAGAAAATAGACAACCAAAATACAACCACTCTAGGGTTTCATAGCATAGAATGAACCAAACTTAAGTTAATAGGGTTACAATGAATATATATATATATATACATATATATATATATATATATATAAAAGAATAGAAATGTCTAAAATATCCTTACTACTAATATATAATAACATTATCTAACATGGTATCATAACTTTGGTTGATTTTGGGATCTACTATAAAGAAGAGAGAAACTATTTTGGTTTTGCGGGGAACAAATTCAGAGGTCTACCAGTGGCAACGACAGTGAATTGCGCCGATAACACTGAAGCTAAGAACCTTTACATCATTTCGGTGAAAGGTATCAAGGGAAGGCTTAACCGTTTATCGTCTGCTTGCGTTGGTGACATGGTGATGGCTACCATCAAGAAGGGAAAACCTAATCTCCATAAGAAGGTGTTGCCCCGCCGTCATCGTTCGTCAGCGCAAACCATGGCGCCGAAAGGACAGAGTGTTCATGTACTTTGAAGATAATGTTGGTGTCATTGTGAATCCCAAAGGAGAAATGAAAGGTTCTGCTATCACTCATCCAATTGGGAAGGAGTGTGCTGATCTGTGGCCTAGGATTGCAAGTGCTGCTAATGTTATTGTTTAAGTAGGTTTTCTAGTATTTATAAGGATTTTGTTTCTGGTTTTTTATGCTGCCCTTGGTATTGTTTTATGTTGAGTCTTTATTGAAAGTGACAGAGGATATCTTAGAAGTTCTTAACTTCTCTGTACTGAGAAGTGTTTTGAAGACGAAGACGTGAATGTTGCGAACCTGTTGTCCAAAAGTCAGCTCGATCCAACAGTTAACAAATGCGCAATCGATGTTTTTTTGGGACTGATTTAACAAAATCGGGAATAGGGTTACTCTTCTCTTTTCTCTTTTGGTGGTTGTTTTTTCTATCAAAATAGTCTCTCTCTTCTTTATAGTAGATCCTAAAATCAACCAAAGCTCTTTGATACCATGTTAACAATGAAAAGAGGAAGAAAAGAGACAACCACTCTAGGGTTTCATAACATAGAATGAATCAAACTTAAGTTAATAGAGTTACAATAAGTATATATATAAAAGAATAGAAATGTCTAAAATACTCTTACTACTAATATATAATAACATTATCTAACATAATCAATAAAGATGTTATGTGATTATATCTTTACTAAATAACTATTGGATACTATATGCTATAATATCTTTAAATTTATTTTCTTTTTATTTTCCTAATAACTCGAATTAAAAACTCCATAATAAAGATATTATTTTTATTTTTATATGTTGTTGACTCAAGAATTTTATTTTTATTATTTATTGTAATATTATTATAACTTTCAAATTAAAATTCTTATTATTGTAATATTTTATTGGCTCAAATTTCACAAATTTCAATAATTGTAACTTAACTATTGAAAATGTTATTTCGAGTTTATATAATCTAACAACTTGTATATTTATTTAAGAAATATTAATTTAGAATTAATTATTATAAATAATTTTTTTAATAAATTCATTAATTTGTTTATTCTAATAAAACGATGGGTGCAACTAGTTAG
>JBBPBS010000529.1:1396996-1416679 GCA_037974835.1 Cicer judaicum | reverse complement strand
AAATTTTAGTTACACACAAATATTTAACTATAAAAATGGTGAAAATTATTATTTAAATATTATTACATATTATTGAGCCATTTCATTTTATGAACCAAATGAGTTGAAATATATATAATTCAAGTGTAGTTCATTTAGTTAACATGCTAAATTTTCAATTTCAATTTAGTCATTTAATTCATGAACTAAATTTAATGATTAAATTATTGAGTTAAGTCTCACAATTATGTTTGAGTTGATTTGATTTATTATCAAATTTAATCTCATTGGTTCATATTTTTTACTACTGCCTTTATATATAAAATATTATTGTTAATTTACGAGAACTAATTTGAATTATTTTACAAGTTTATGAGTTTATTTTTTAGAAGAGAAAATTAGTTTATCTTTTAGTATGATTTTTACTACAAATTACATCTTACTCGGGTAATTTACATGTGCGTTTCTGCGATCAAATCATGTTAATAAACCTTGTAAGAGAATTTGATTCTATTTATTTTCATATCATTTATAGTTGTTGATCTCACATTATTCGTGACATTTGCCGGATAGAAGACATTAATTTAGTTGTTAAGATTAAGATTTAAATATAATTATTTTTTATTAGTTGATATAAATTTTGTATATATTAATAATGTGTTTTTATTTTCATAGTCATTATATATATATATATATATATATATATATATATATATATATATATATATATATATATATATATCAAAAACAAACTCCATTGTAATATTGATTGCAAAAATAAGAGTCACTTTGAGAGCACACAACTTAATACTTGCAAATGATGTGTTATAATAAGAACAAATTCACTTTCTAACTGCATCACATAGTTAGTGGAGTAATATGTCATAAATAATCTTAGTAATTAATTTGAGATCGACATTTAGATTATAGATTCAGTTAATCAATTTGAAATAATTGAAACTATTAACAATTTTTTTGATTCTCCTAACAATTCAACAATTTAAGATTATTAACATAAGAATTATTCGTGCACACTCTTTAATTAAAAAGTAACTCACATAAACCACAAACACATTTAAGAATTGAATACCGTAAATAAAGAAACAATAAAAATGAATACTGAAAAGAAAGAAACAATGAAATTGAACCTTCAATTTTATTTATAGCTTTAATATGATATAAGATGGTTGATGTAGGTGGGCATTTAATTTTAAATCATCATTTTGCGAGACTTTGGGCCTGGAGACGGGCCTGGACCGAAACAACAAAATTGTACCTCTTTGGTGCAACAAATTTTTTGTGGTTGATATACAGCATGATTAAAATTTTGTGAAACACTTTGGAAATCTTGAGTGGTTTCCCCCAAAGTACCCACAATTGCAAGGAACAATGTCACTAACTTAAAAATCATCTTCAATGAAGTTGCCATTAAGAATTTGCAAAGTTTTTTAAAAAAATGAAAATGAAATACTTCACCTGTATCTATCTATTTATTTATCTATTTCTCTTTCTATATATAAACAAACATTTATTTATTTCTCTTTCTATATATAAACAAACATTCTTTGATTCAAAAGTAAGACATTTTTTTTTTGACTCAAAAGTAAGACAAATTTTTTTGACTCAAGAATATTCCAAATTTTATGTAAAATTACCATTTTGTGTTGTCTAGATGTAGTTAATTATAAATTTGTGATTTTTATTATGATCTCATGAGTAATATGTTTGTTGGAATGTTTTTAATTTAAAATGTTGATTTTTGTGCTATTTCATTTTAAAGTTTTAATTTTTTATTGTGATAACATGGTTTAGTTTATGTGTTTAGTGGTAAACCTTGATTTGTATGGCTAAATGACTAATAATGGGAGAAAATTTATAGTAGAAGAAATAAAATTTATGTTTGTATCTGTATAAGTGGCTGGAGATTTGTGTTTTAAATATTGTTATTTTTGTGATTGTCTAACTAACTGATTATTTGTGTTTTAAATATTATTATCTTTGTGGTTGCCAAGTGGTGATTTATTTTTTTAAATATTATTATCTTTGTGTTTGTCTAATTAGGTGGTGATTTGTGTGTGAAACATTATAACCTTAGTGATTATCTATGTGGGTGGTGACATGTACCTTTTGAGTATCATTATCATTTCATGACATATCATTTGCATCTTTGTGGACACCTATGTAGTTGGTTTGATTTTTTTCATTGGTATGAGTGAATTATGTGTGGATGCCTTTGTGGCTGATTATATCTAAATCATATATATTTAAGAGCATGCATAACTTGCATACATTTTATTGTTATTTTGATCAAATTATTTGCTCTACGGTGAGTTGCTACTTGACTTATTTAGATACATTTTATGACTTTTGATACATCTTTAGGTACTAATGATATCAAAGAGTTGCATCAGTGATATTTGCTTGATGCATGTGCGTGGGAAAATGAGACTTTTACTTTAAAATAATATTTTGTATTAGTGAAATTTTTGTGGTACATTGTAATGTTATTTACTCTTCATCATTAACTTTTAATAGAAACTAGATCCTAACCCGCGTGTTGCACGGTAGAATGTAATATATTACTGAATATAAAATAACAATAATATGTTATTTAAAAGTAATGTTAATTTTATTTTACAGTAGAATATACTTAAGTATTTATGTACTTAAAGATAAATATATTTTTGAATAATTATATATAAGTTAGGTTTGCTTTAGTAAAAGAAAAAGTAAAACATTGTTGACTAATATAATTCATGCAAAATATATTTAAATATAAAATTGATTTATTCAAGCTTTTTGATTTCATTAAAATGGTTATTCTAATAAACATATTTGCCAAATAGTAATGTATTTCTTTATTGTTAAGTTATATATTTAGTTATAATATTTCTTCGTTTTATATAATTTATATTAGTTTTGAAACATTAGATTTATCAACTTATGTACTTTTTTGCATTTTCAATTTTATATGTTCATCGTAATTCTTTCAATCTTACTGTTGATCTAAACATGCACTAAATAATATTATATGCTTTGTGATATATTATAACATTCATTCGTGAGTGATAGTTTGTTAAATTCAAAATATTGAAACGATTCACTCGTGTGGTCCTTAAAATTTTCAAATAATTATTTGGCACGGTAAAAAAACTTCAAGAGTGGTTAAAAAAATTATAGGCAAGAAAATTTTGTGAATGTTTAAGACATAGAAAGTTTCGAGTGAATAATGAAATAGTTATAAGTTATTTATTTCCAAATATTTAATATTATTCATATTTTTGATGTTTCAATTATGATTTATGTTTTTTTAATTATAAAAAGAAAAAATATTATGAGAGACACATTCAACATAGGGAAATAAACTTATTTCCTATGCAATAATATCAATATATGAACTTGAACATCTATTATAATAATTAAAACATAACTCCAAAATTCTTCGGTGTGATGATTTGAAAATATTGGATGGTTTGTATTTTTTTGTATCAGTTATTGAAATGAAAGTTTTGATGAGTAATTATAGCTTTTTAAGTGTATTGATGAGTTATTGAGTGATAAATTAAAACTGAAATTATATAATGTATGAAATAATTATACTTGGGCAAGTGAAAAAGATTTGCATTATATGTTAAAGAAGCAAAATATAATGGAACAGAAAATGAATTTGAAATATGCCGCATCATAATTTTCGTGAGTTGGCAAATATTGGGCGATGTGACATATATTAAGAATTTCGGGGTTCTGCTTTAATTATTATAATAGATCATAGATAATTGTCGCATTCGATTTGTATGCGAAAAAGGAGTCGCCACTAATTTTTATTTTTATTAAAGAAAACATTGGATAAAACCTAAAATAATGAATTTTGAACCAAAATTCGGATTCGGGAGTGGATTACGAGTAGGGAAAGTATTACCATCCTACAACGTTAGTTAAAAAAATTACCCTACACTTAATTGTATACAAACTATTTATTTGTTTATTTAATTATTTTTATCGCAAAAAAATAATAATAAAAAATAATTAATTTTATTAATAAAAGAAGAGAAAATATTCTTTTTTATTAATTTGGTTTGATAAGCGGGAGACCTTGCTCATACGTATCTCTAGGTGCAATATATAAATCAAAACACATGTAGTTTTGAGATAGAAAATATTTATGTGTTGACCGATTTTATTATTAATTTTACTTTATATAATAATAATAATAATAATAATAATAATAATAATAATAATAATAAGAGTGATGTGTTATATATTGATCTGTGTATGATTTTATTTTAAGGAAATACTTTTACAACTTTTTGACTTTTACAAACTGTAAAAGATAAAAATTCAAGAGCAGATTCGCGAGTCAGCAATGCATATTTGGCGCGCGAGTCAGCAAGCGCATATTTGGCGCGGACCGATGGTGGTAATAACAATAATTTTAGATCTAATGTACAAGAAAGAAAACAAAATAAAGATGAGAGATCAAAAATTTGTCGTCAAAAAAATTTGGCTCTATAGTAACAATAATGTCAAAAAAAAATAGACAAGGAGAAAAAAAGTGTTTATCGTATTGGAGAAGTTTTTTATTAGCTACTGGTTACAATCTTTCTTCTTTAATTTTCTGCCTGTTATTCTCTCTTCTCTTTTATTTTTTTGTGCTCTCAACTGTGCTCCAAATGGTCCTCCCTTTCTACTCTTGCTGTCGACTATTTATAAACTTTTTGAGTGTAGATTACAAAAGACAAAAGAATAATTAACAATTGATTACCATTAATCTGTTTCTTTTCATTTAATTGACCACCATTATACTAATTTTTAATACCATTGATTCATTTTTTTGGTTTCTTTTTTATTCAATTGAACACCATTAATTTTTATTACTATTAATTCATTTCTTTTCGGTTTCTTTTCATTCAAATGATGACCATTATAATAATTTTTATTACCATCAATCTATTTATTTTCATGACATCAAAATAATAAGCGTGATGAAAGTTCAACATAGACAACTTAACTTCTAGAGGTTCACCTGTGGAAAAAAGCCAAAAAGTATGTCCATGACCTAGAAGTAGAGCGTGGAGGATGAGGCTGAATCTCATTAGTATCAAGTTCAAATCTTGTAGACAAATGACTTGAGGTAGACCAAAAAGTAGACTAAAAGGTAAAAAATTGTTAGACTTATGAAATCAAGGGGTGAACATGAGTTCTTCATGATATATATTTTTTTTCATCAAATATTCCCATGATTTCAAGTATTAAGGATTTGCAAGATTTCCAAATTTTTAGCCATATGGTACTTCAATTGATTTAGATAATCTTTGTATGCTTCAACTCATCTATGATTTTAGCCCGAAAACATGTTCGGTAAGGGTGTCATGATACCCTTTTTTTTTGTTTTTTTTTGGCTATTTTTTTTTCTTGAAGGAAAATATTATGAGAATGTAAAAAAGTGAATGCAATGACTATGCATTTAAATGAAACATTTTACTACCTTCTAATATGCAATTCTTTTTTCTTAAAACATCTGAAGAAAAAGAAAAATAACATGTTGCAAAATAAAATAAAAGATGAAACATGAATGATTATGCAATGCATTATGATGAATATGAGATATAGATAGGATAGATTTTTTTTCGTATATACATGTGCTCTACATGGTTCTTTTCTTATTTGATGGTTTTTTTATTATGAACCTTTACTATGAGTGGCTCTATGGTTCTAAATTGACTGTTAGAGCACACAACTCAATTCAAAAATATTAAACCGGCTAAATTACATTCGTGGTCCCTTAACTTAATTTCAGGTAACGTTTTAGTCCTTTATCTTTTTTTTTTCTGAGTTGGTCCTTTATTTTAGTTTTAAGTGACAATTTGATATTTTATGTTTTAAAATTTCAACAATATTATTCTTTTTTATACAAAAATTCAAAAAAATCATCAAAATTTTCAACCAAAACCCATAAAATTGATAATCATCTTCAATCTAATGCAAATTTTATCATATTCATAACTCAAATATTCAAATACACCCATATTTTCATCTCCAACAACATCAAATAAAGAATCAAAATATGAGTGTATTTGAATATTTGAGTTATGAATTTGATAAAATTTGCATTAGATTAAAGATGATTATCAATTTTATGGGTTTTGGTTGAAAAATTTGATGATTTTTTTGAATTTTTGTATAAAAAAGGATAACATTGTTGAAATTTTAAAACATAAAATATCAAATTGTCACTTAAAACTAAAATAAAGGACCAACTCAGGAAAAATAAAGATAAAGGACTAAAACATTACCTGAAATTAAGTTAAGGGACCACTGATGTAATTTAGCCTATTAAACCAATTAATAGGTAAACTATTAAAATGGAAATATTCTAGAAAATGTCAACTCTAGGTGAGACTTTCATGACAACCAAACAGGATGTACTTTCAGAAGATTATCATTACAGAATCTCTAACTTATCTTAGGGTTGCACTCAGTCCAGGTATAGAACCCACTCATAAGTGTGTGAGTCGTGTAATGAAAAATAAATAAGATAAAAAAAATGATCACAATGAAAATAAATTGACAAAGCACATACAATTATATTCATACTATAAAAAATAAAACAATAGGGATAATATAAATAAAAATAATAAAATAACTATATATAATTAATTAGATTAGAATTGACTCTCAAATTAAAAATGTTATATATTAGTTTTTAGAATGTATGATCAAGATCGGTCCCTAACATCCCCAAATATGTAAAACATAAAAGGTACGCTAGGATTTGTTTTTATGAATTGTTCACTATTGATATAGCTCGGAATATTTACTATATTGTTATCAATATTGGTTAAGGATTCTCATATGTGCATTCACTATTAATCACAAAACAGTGCGATCTTTTATTTATGAGTAATCTTTGTTTTGTTGTTAGTAGATTAATAGTATGTTCAGAACATTTGTCATTACTGATTTTAGCTCTGAACTTTAATTAGATCAGAAATTGTATTAAAAATAGTTAAATAAAATAATTTACAACATAATTTTCATCAAATTTTACTTGTAATGTAAATATACACATACATAAAATACTTCACATCATTCAAAATCACTACTGTCAAACACTCAACTTGGAGGAATCATTTTTATTTTTGTGATTATTTGGAGAAATTAGTACCACATCTTTTCTACATCATCAAAGGAATGTTGAGAAGTAAAATTTGGACTAATTACGCAAATGGAACTGGCCAAATGAAGTGCATAAAATTCAAACTGGAAAATAATTGTCACATTCCTCTTCACGAAGCTAAGAAGCCTACATGTTACCATGATACAATCTTGGTCCTGGTCTAAAAAAACTTACCGGTCTCTTAGCATGACTAGGAGAGATTAAAGTTGGTTAGCGATGACCTTGTTATTATACACATATTACAGGATGAATAAATATGTGCCTTCTGGATCCACAGCCGTTCATCCAAATGTTGGGAATGCTGAAAATATATTATGGCTGTTCTGCATTTGGTTTCAAATTCAATCCTTGTGAGTTTTCCACCTTGGATTCTTTTTTTGTTGTCTCCTTATTCTTGGCCAGCTTGCTAGCTGGGAAATGTAGTCTAGCCTTCAGCGGACGGGGTGCCCGTGTTTGCCTATCGAATCCTCGCACACAGACATACCCTATAAAACATTTTTGCTAATTTGTTTAGATAGGTTTGGTTATATGTTGACGTTTTTTTTCTTGTAGAATGAATGTAATAGAAAATGCAGCAACAGATGAACACACAGAAAACGCAGCAACAAATAAACACTGACGCAGAATGAATACAATGCATATGCAGGAACAATCTGTTCAGGATGCAAAAACAAACAATCTATACAAATACAAATTGACATGTTGTCCTTGCCAACTATAGACCTAATAATGAATAAATAGCTACTTAAAGTAGCAATTGAAATACTATAGCAAAATGGAGACTGTCATATAATGATGCTTACAGCCCCTAGCCCAATTATTATAAATAGCCATCAGTCAAAAGTGTAAGCTTAACTGGTTCTAATAGAGATTGGAGGTAAACATTGTTTCAACAAGATGATGGTTCTAATATGAATCGTGTATTCATGTTTTGATTAAGAGTTAAGAGAAGCTAATGAACACAATGGACAGTCACAATGCAGATGAAAATGCAGCAACAATGCAGAAAATGAACAGTCAGAATGCAGACTTCATAGCTTATCAAAGAGTTCAACGAGTTGGATTGCATACTTCATTAGGTCAAAAGTTTTCAAATGTAGTAGCATTTACATAAGTATGCGGCATTGTGACACATATTGTGAAATGCTTCTATGTTACCCTATTGTCTTGTAGATTGTTATATGTTTTAAACTAAAGAGAAACAAATAGCTCGTGGCACATGATGGATCCATCATGTGACCAAAAGTTAAACATGTGCGTTAGTTTTAGTTCTTTGGACCCTTAGTGCGTCTACAAAGTCTGCAAACTGTTTATGGTTACTACATTTGGTAAAAGTAAGTTAAAATAAGGATATTTAATCACAAAAGACAATATTACATTCTAGGAATTATATCTTACCTCTCCAGAAGCACTGTTGAATTTCTTGTGTTGATAAACCTATTTCACAATAAGCTCATATCAACTTAGTTGTTTGAGATATTTTATAATAGTTTAAATTTTAAATATGCTATAATAGTTTAACTTCTAGGTGTTTACCTTTGAATATGGTTGGTATGGAGGTTCCAAAATGTACTGTTCGCCTATTGAGGTTCCATATCCAACTTCTTGGAACGCTAATTGGGTTAAGACTCGAGTCATGATCGGCAAAAACCTGCTTCAAATGACATTTCTTTTATTTAACTTCTTGAATTATTAGAAACATAATTATTTTAGATGGAAATAAATTTGATGCTATGAGATTTCACATTACTTTACCTCATTGACTTGAAAATAGGTGCCGTTTAATGGAAAGCTCCCTCTCATAGCCGTTCGACATGGTATCTATTCAGAATTATTTTAAGTCAGGGTAAGAATACTCACATTTCTATGAAAACTACTCCTTCACCCAACCATTTCTTTTTTCCACTATAATGTATAAGAATTAATAAAGTAATAAACATTGCATGGTTAAGCATTCAGACCAGGATTGTCCCTCGAACTATCTGTGAATTTGCTTCGCGGAGGCTGTTGCATGAAAAACATTCCTCCTCATTACAGAGCTGGCCATAGTTCTGAGCGCTGCATTTTCTTTCTGGTGGCTCTATAGAATTTGCTGTCTCACCTGGTGTACATATTTATGTATTTTGGCAAATAAATTAGAAAACACCAAAGAACTAAAATATATTGTAAAACTTCCCAACTTATTATGTCGTATAATATTGACAATAGCTCTACAACCGATTTAAATTCGTATATAGAAGGAGGAATTGTAGTAAAGTTATTTCTGGCCTACCTGGAGTCCATATAGCTAGAAGATATTTGCCTGGATCATCAGGTTCCCGCATGTCCCACTGTATTGCATAACAAATTAATAAAAGTTGGGCATATAGCATAAACACAACATCGAGTAAAGATCCAGAAATCACTAACCCCCTCCAGAAGACGATGTGAATCTGGGAGTTCATAACTGCAGGAAGGCAGACAAATATTAGCATATATTGTCAGGACTTTTGACTAATATTTAAGATAATGGATATGAATCATATGATGCCTACAAGAACTTTATGCCTAACATAAATCTTATGTTGGATGAGATTACTATCTACTTCCTGAGGGTGTAATCTCCATCTTTGCATGACTCAAGGTTAATGTGATGCAAATCATGTATTACTTGTTGTTCCTGCCTTTGTAGTATTCATTACTATCTTGTCCCACATTTCATTAGCCTACTTTTCAATGTTAGAGTTGAGCTTACCAAATAATTTGTTGGAGACAAGTTAGTTTTTTTACTTACACAAAATGCTCCGTGCGCAACCGGCTCACGTTCTTTAGCTTCGGTGTAGGAATGCAAGCAGTGTCTTGATCTAGAGCAACCAAGGCCTTTGACATTTCACCTTCTTGAAGTTCCATGTTTTCTTGCATATAATTTTGTACATTCATAGTGAACTCTTCTATGTCTAGTTTGATGGTTGGAATTTCATTTGATTCCTCATAGAAAGCGTCTTCTATATCATTTTCTGATACTTGGGAGCATTCTAGCTCTGGAGTTGTTGGCTCTTCAATAATGGGTTGGCAGCTATTGATTTCAGATTTTGTTTCAACTTGCCTGATCACTACTGTTTGTTGAAGTTCCTCTACTTGGTTTGTGTTTTCAGGGAGAGGCAAGGGCAACTGATTGATTATGACTGATGGGTTCTGATCAGGTGCACTGTTTCCAGTTGTGATAACGATATTCTTCTGCTCCGGTCCTGGGAGGGCTAGCCTTGCACTGCATTTAACATTTGTTCATTTGTATATTGATCTATCATAACTTTGAATACATGCATATTATTGAATTTTCAAAGTGGTATTGACATAATCTTCAGCTGTTAAAACTTTGTTTCCTAAGTTCACTGTTGCAACAAGGATAATCCAATTAGATTGTTGTCAATATATGCATAAAACATCCACAGTAATTTAGTAAAGGACGTATGTACTTCACATAGTGTCTCTGAAGTTCTCTATCCTTCTGACAAAAACATCTGCAGTACTTCTAATGTATGAAAACAAGTAGTGAATGGTGTAGTGTCACATATATATGCTTTTTTTCCTCATTATTTATTGTAAACATGATGAGTGCAAATAATCTTTTCAGAGAAATACCTTGCAAAAGCACTTGCAAAGTGTCTGCATTCTCCTCTCATTGGACATGCATTACAATTTGGTTTGCTTTTTGTACAGAAGACCTGCATGCATTGATTTTAGTTTAAAATAGGTTTTACTAAATTATGGTCAGTTTCTGATGTATGAGAAGCTGTAGTTTACCTTTCCAAATGTAATCAGCTGGTAATGCAGCTCGTACCTTAAATGAAACATTGAAAAAAGATCAAGAGATAAAGAGTTCAATCTTTAACCCGCTATTACTGGAATACTACTATCATGCAATCATGTATTGCCACATAACTAAGTTATCATAATCAAACTATTCAAACGATGTGGCAATGCATGACTATAAGGTATTGTTTAAAAGTTACGTTTAGGCCATTGGTCTAAATTTAACCCTTAAATAAATTATACTTGTTAAACTTACACATGAAGAAAAAAACTTGTATATTTTAACTGTAAACTGAAAATAAATCTTTACAATGTTCTTTGGTCAAGCTTGCACAGCCGGGGCCAGAGATATTTTTGTATGGATTCCAACACTGGGTACCTGTTCAAACAGACATTGTTAGCTCTTTTCTAATTGAATGGTTGCCTTATACAATCTATTTATGTAGTACTCACAACTCTAGAAGATGCAACTGGAGTGACTCAGGCAGTGGCTGGAGAGGTACCCATCCCAATCGCACTGCAATACGCCCAACATTGGTGTCCACCTATTGCACAGCAAAAACAGTTAAAATATATTCTATATTAATGTAATTACATACTTCTATTTTCAACTTACCGGGAAAGCAAGATGGTGCAGTGTTAACAGTCGCACGCACTCCACACTTTTCAATCCCAATCCCCTTATGCTGAGCAAGAATTCTCTGCATATATAAATTGAAATAACATTATGAATTTTTTTTTTCTAGTGTGTGGTAGGTCTTGCTGCTTGATGAGTATGCATCTATTTGTATCCACAAGAACTCAGGATGTTGATTTCACCAACAATATAATCATGACAAGCTAACATGATAAGTATGGAAAGTAATATTTTAATAAAGCAGTTCATTAATCTCTGGACTTACTTTGCTTGGTCAGGTGGAACATCTCTCAACCACTCGAGATCAATAGCCCTGTGTTTTTCAACAAGTAGATTCAAGAAACTCTGCATAATATATCAGTCAACATAAGTTGTGTTTAAGGGTTTTCTCTCTCCATCAAAATGTAAATAAATAATAGGCTAAATACCACTCGTGGTCCCTTAACTTAATTTCAGTTAACGTTTTAATTATTTATCTTTTTTTTTTTTTCTTCCGGTTTGATCATTTATTTTCATTTTAACTGACAATTTGATCTTTTATGTTTTAAAATATCAACAATGTTATCCTTTTTTTACAAAAATTCATAAATTTTTTCAAACAAAACCCATAAAAATAATTATATTCTTTAATATAAAACAAATTTCATCAAATTCGTAACTCAAATCTTCAAATAAACTTATATTTGTCATTTTTTATTTGATATTGTCAGAGATTAAAATATGAGTTTATTTAAATATTTAAGTCATGAATTTGATGAAATTGCATTATATTGAGGATGATAATTAATTTTATGGATTTTGTTTGAAATTTATTATGAATTTTTTGAATTTTTGCAAAAAATAAGAATAACATTGTTGACATTTTAAAATATAAAAGATCAAATTGTCACTTAAAATTAAAATAAAGGAGCAAATCGGTAAAAAAAAAATAAAAAAAAAAGATAAAGGATTAAAATGAAATTAAGTTAAAAGACTACGGGTGGTATTTAGCATAAATAATATTTCATGAATATTAAATTCTACCTGAATACGTTCAGCAAGCATGTTGTTCATGCCTCTTTCTTTGATTGCATCAGCAATTTCATGGACGTTTGCACGTCTCACAGCATCCCAATCCAAAGAGTCCATGGTGCTTTCTGTCTTTTCTCTCTTCCCTGACTTAGCTTGCGCCTGTTTTCTTAAACTATCCCAATTGTAGTCAACCTTTTTCTCTTTCCCACGCTCCTTGCCCCTTAATTTTACATGGGCAGAGTCTAACTCACTGTTTCCATTTCTCATGGCATAATTGTGGTCACCAAAATCTAATTCCCTTGATTTCTGCATAAGATCTTGACTTTGTCCAGAAATGTGGGAAACTTTGTGCTGCCTGTGATCACAATTTTGTTGAAGATCGACTAGGGATAGCATGCTGTGAGAATGGGCAATTGCAGGTTGGCTTTCAGACTCCATTAGAGAACTAGAGCTTTTGTTATTTTCATTTTTATTCTTTGAGGAGCCACTTGATGAGGCTTCAATGTTGACAGGATTATAGCAGTTGATTTCAAGGACTCCAGAGTTGGGGGTCATTTTTAAATTATAGCCATTGCATTGTGTCATGATTGCTTCTAAGGAGCTTTGAGTAACACTTGATTTTTCCAAGTTCTCTTCCAGGTTGTCATGGCTCATAGCTACATATTGACCATATGAATCTCTCAAATTCTCAGTTGGATTGCTTATTTGACTGTTAACTTCATGTAACTGGGTCGAACTTACCACTGCTAAAGGCTTACTGAAAGAAGTGCTATTGTTAAAAATGTATTCAGTTGTGCTTAACTGATCTTCTGCTCTTGTGTTGCTATCTGAGAATGATCCTATCTTCTTGAGATTTTGATCAATTGAAAAATCTCCAGACAATTGAGATGTAATAATGGAGCAATGGGATGATAATAAAGTATTTAACTCATTCCTAACACCCCCATGACATGAATTTTCTTGTGCTCCCCCAATTGTGCGACTAACAAATTCCATTGTACTGTGTTCCATGATATATCTTTGATCTGGTTCGGATGGTTTACAATTTGATTCATCTTTTAAGCTATTTAAGCTACCAGTAGTTACACAGGAATCAATGCTGTTGCTGTCAACAGTTTCTCTTTCTTCAGAATGGTCAATGATGTCTTTTGTCATAGAACTCAGTTCATGAACATGTTGATTCAATATTTTTTCTTCCAGCTTTTCATTTTCTTCTGGTTCCACAATTTGCGGTGTGTTGACTATCAAGCTTTCACTTTCCTCATGGCATGTATTGTACTTGCTACTTGACTTTAGGGGAAATCGAGCAGCAAGAGACATGAATGCAGAGCTGCCAACAGAAAAGAAAAAATGAAAGTGGTGATCACATTTTAATTGCACATTTCTACGTAATTAAGCTTGCATAATTTATACCTGGAAAGATGGTCTGAAACATTTTGAGTGAGGAAAACTCCAACCACTGAATCCACCACTGATCCTTTCCATTGCGAAAAGCGTCTGTCTCCTGTTGGATATGCATTATTTTTTGTTAATATGCTAACCATGTAACCAAATTATGCAGAATGGATATGTACATTTAGGATAAGTTGTGATTATTTTGCATTGTTATCTTCAATGAAGTTATTTTATTTTTGTTTCTTTATTTGGTTAGGCTAATGTATTTCTAACTTTAGTTAGGATTTCCTACTTTACTGGTCTATCTTGATATCTTTCTTTAATAAATTACTTCCTTCCGGCTTAATTATAAGCGAAAAATGAATGTACTTGTGGGCCTCAAATATAAGTA
Source organism: Cicer judaicum (assembly GCA_037974835.1). Classification (NCBI taxonomy): domain Eukaryota; kingdom Viridiplantae; phylum Streptophyta; class Magnoliopsida; order Fabales; family Fabaceae; genus Cicer; species Cicer judaicum. Next base: position 1,402,297 of record JBBPBS010000529.1, on the reverse strand, counting down.
AAAGTCAATTAATTTATTCACATTGTTAAAAAAATATCGTCACCTTAATTACTTAATGTTGTGAGAGATGGTCATAATAATCAGGGGCAAGTTAGTAATTGCATTTCTTTTTTACATGAATCAAAGAAAATTAAATGCACTTAACTACCATCCTGAATAAGCGTGAAAGTAGGTACTTTTGCTTAGAATTAAGACCAGAGGGGTTATTATTGTCAATTTTGTGTAAATTTATTCAATGTGCTTTATCTCTTGGTTCTCTGAAAGTAGGATTTGTGGTTGCCTATGTCTGAAATTCTTTTTTTCAGGTAGGAAGACAAATTATGTCAATTTTATTCATATTTTCTTAAAGGCGACTATTCTCACTTCTTCCTCCTTGAGCACAAATAGTAAGTATATAAATGTATGAGAAAATAAAAGTGATCAATGTTGTTTTTCTTGAAAAAGTATCACTTGTACCTTGTACAAGATGCATCCGTGCAATAAATGACTCTGCTCTGCCTCGGAAAACATTTCGTTCATTTTCCCACCATTTGGCCTTGTCTTCATCGGTTCCATCAATCCCATGACTGTTTATATCCAACAGCAGAAGCTTCCACACTCGATTAGTTTCCTCATCAAGATCAACTTTAGGTCGTGGGCGTTGTTTCTTGATGGGATCAAACAACCCCTCGAAGGGAATGATGGTGCCATTTCCGTGAACAAGGCCTTTGTGTTTTTTATTTTTCTGGTTGTAAGGGACAAGTGCATTCTGCCCCCACAACGCAAGCTCTCTAGCTTCTATATGTATGTTTAGGTGTCTAAATTGTTGTGTTAATGCATCCACAACAGTATGCATGTTTTTCCACCTCTCTCCGATAGCCACATCTGCATCAATGTCTTAATAATTAGGACAAACTGCATTGTAGATTGTTTTGTAACAACTTTAATATTATTGACCCAAAAATGTCAAAGTTTTAGTTGAAATACCTAATGAGTTGTGCAAGGACGGATGATGTTGCATTTCATTCATGCAAGAATATGCTGAAGTGATTGGAGTACTTCTCTTTTTACTTCGTTTCTTTTTTGTGAGTGATGCACGCATCTCCGCAACTAGGGCATCAATGCCTGTTTGTGGTCTTTCTGCATCCTCAAACGCTTGTCTATCAAAACCTCCTAGGTTTGCAGTATTAATTAGTTTGGCATCAAGGTTTCTAGTTGTGGTCAGTGAAGCACAATCATGAATTCTGGTAGTGACTCTAGATCTTTTTTTGGTCGGTATGCTCATTCTTGAAGATAAACTGTACTCAAGCGATTGAGATTTATCATAGGTAGCTCTTTCTGTATCTTTGAGCATGGTTAGGAGTCTCGCTGTTTCATACTCAAAAGCAGAAGTCCAGCCATTAGAAGTTGACGCAACCGGATGTGATCTAGCATTTTCTTCAAAGCATGTTGCTAGTTGTACATCTTTTGTAGAAGTCATGGAAGATATATTGGATGTGTTGGGAAACTTCCCCTTTTCACTTCTCTTTTTCTTTTGAACATTTGGAAATTGAACCCAATACTTAGATTGGTATGCTTGCAATATATTATATTGTGCCCCAATTAGATTAATGTTGTTGTTGTCTGCTTGTTCAATGGTACCAGATTGTTTTCTCTTGGAACCAACTTCTTGTGGTTCTGTACTCAAAAGGTTTCTATTGCTGCTATTGGATTCATTTGGACTTGATTGTGCATCTTCCTTGCCAATTTCTCCACCAAAACATGTAGTTGAATTTTCTCTGCATGTAAAATGTCCAGCTCTTGGTTGTTCTAGTATGTCATAGTTTAAGGACCTTCTACATGTCTTTTTGGCAAATTCAGGCATCGATGGTTTTGTGCATTCCCCTGTCATTTCTGTTTGAGTTGTGTTTAATTCTTTCTTTCTTGCATACTTCCTCTTGTTATTTAAGTTTTCTTTTGATTGATCTGGCTTTGGAGTGGTTGGCTTCTTAGTTCTTTTGGGTTTTCCTTCTTTGATGACCTTTGGACGGTGCTTTTTTCTTTTTGGTCTTGTTTGGGGTAATTCATTAAGATCAATAGCATGGTGTATTTCCTTATTGTAGTTGTGATTCTCTTTGCATGGTGTAGAAATAGCAGTGAAGTCTATAACAGGATCATAGATTTTGTTGCACATTGTGGCTGGGGAATTATTCTCTTCTTCCCTTTGACCCCTTTCTTCCATACTCATTTGTGTCTTCACAACTTGTCTGTCTTTTTCTGCGATGGAATTTTCTGGAGGCAGGACTACCTGAGAATTGGTCTTGCTATAGTAATCCAAGTATGATGTGCCTGTTGTAGGACATCATATAAATATATGCCAGAGTTAGAACCATATGGTCTCACATTGATTACACACAAAAAGGAATTGAAGAATTTTTTTTAAATATAATAGTGAATATTGTACCTACAGAGCAACACGGTACCAATATTGATCAAAGTCTGGAAAATCAAAAGTAAAATATCTAAACAACCTGATTTTAGTGGAAAACTAGTTCTGTGAATGTAAAATAAAATAGAAAAATATGTGAGTGAGATGGTTTCATAGCGAAAATAAAATGGATTATAGCAAAATATAGAATGCCTAAGATATTTCTTTGGCTTTGGAATGAGTAGAAACTGCCTGACAATTTATGCCTAAGATATATTTGTCCCAAGAAAAACTTTTATACAATGCCACAAATCAACTGGAAATGAAGTTAGGATTTAACTCCAAAAACTAGTAATTTTTTAATCAACTGTCAAAAATCTGGGAACCTAAATCCAGGAACCAAAATTTATTGCCCTTACCTTGAGGATCTTGGTAATTGTCATGGATAAAATTGATGAAGGGTTGTTCATGACAGAGATTGTGGTGGCCAAGAAATGCATACTTTTGGTTGAACTGTGAGTTCCATTCATCAGGTACAAATTGGTTTTCCGAAAATCCATATGTAGAGTATGTAGGAGGAGCCTCTGCCTGAGCCAGGAGTTCAGCAAAACTATTACTTGAGCTGGGAATATTGTCAAAGGAAACCTGTACGCGAGTTCGGCCATTGTCATGAGCAATGTTTGATGTTGTAGCCGCAGATTCTGACCAACTGTGAGGATTTTGGTTAATATCTCCACCACCAGCTGAAGATTCAAAACATGCAATTTCGCCATTGAAATGAAAACCCAGCTGTTTTCTCTCTCCGGGAGTGTAGATCGGCAATGGTCTTTGAACAATGGGCTTAAAAGGAGTGGTGGGTATCCATGGAGTCTGAGAATTAAGCTTCTCTTTGTCTGTTTCTCCAAACTCCATTTTTTACCTGTATAAAAATCCTTAATAAAAATGGTTCAGATGAAGAAATTAAAACACAACTTAACCCACTGAAGCTATTTCAGGATGCTATGTGAAACTCTATTACCAAGCCATCATCTTTGTAGGCATATTAAGAAAAATTGATACTCTAGTTAAGCGAAAATAGAGTATACATTGTCCGTGTAAACTAATTTTACACTGACAACCAATTATAACCAAGTTTTTTACAGTTATTTTACGAAACAGTCTTATAATGTGCTTATGCGGCAGTAGGATGAATTGTTGTTGGATGATAATGTAAAATAATTTTCCTGCATTTTCATTAACTCTAATGTATATAATGTGTGTATTATTTTTACTAGATTGCCCTTTTGTGACAATTTAATAGTATTAATAAGGGATATATTTGAAAGAAAAAAAAATGTAATAAATGTATCTAGAAATTTGCTAATTATAGTCATTGTAGGAGATAAGCATGTCAGAAGAAAATAAAAGTTTTTTAATGAAAGAAACATCAATAAATAAGATAAATTAAAAACAGAAACATAGATCCAATTCATGAAAATTAAAAGATGCAGATTTCTGAATTACCTTCTCAAAATAACCGGTTACTGACAGTGTTTTGATGTTAATTAATGAGGATAGTAATTGAAGGAGGATTGAAGAATTTAATTATTAAACCTTCATCAACAAAACAAAAACAAAAATTATCTACATTAAATCATATTAAAAATTCCAAAACACTTACAAATTTGAGAAACTTATTCAATTCGACCAAAATTTCCAAATCAAAACTGAAAATGGAGAAGGTGAGTAACTTCATACCCCTGTGTTAGTGTTGACTGGCCGGATGAGGGCGGTGGACGGCGGGGATGGATGGGAGGGCGTGTGACAGAGAGATCAGACATGCAGGGGCGAATAGATCTGCACGTGAGAGAGAAAAAGAAGTGATACACGTGAAGAGAAGGATGCAGAAGAGGTGAATGTGGACAAGTGGTGGCGCCTGGAGGCTGCCGCCGGCGATTCAACGATTAACGGTGGTGATGAGATGTGAGAGAGTGTAGTTCTGTGTAGTATCTGAATTAGCGTTGCTGTGCCTGTGATTATACTCTTGAGTCACGAGTGAAAAATATTAATTTCAAGCGGTGAAAATAAAAAGAAAAAATGGAATATGTCATGGGAACATTCAAATATTCATTTGACACTCTTAAAGAGAGAGAAATAGAAACAATAGTATTATAGATGTTATATGTTGGTTATTTAGAGATGAAAAAAAAAAAATAATAATTTGCATGTATGTAAAATATATGATAATACATTATAACTATTTATGCTTATTATTTTAAGGATGATTATTATATAAATTAAATATTTTAAATTTTAAAAAATTATAATTTATTACGTGAATCAGAACTCTTTAGTGTGACATACAAGACATTTTCATATGTATAATTTATGTACACTAATTAAATTAAAAAAAAATATAAAATGATGCTGGTATTCTAATATTTTTAAATGGAGGATGTGTGTCGATGTCTTTGGGGTAGGATCTAAACCGATTTATTAAAATTATAAATTAATAAATCAAAATTATTTAAAATTAAAATCATTAATGTGTCTAAACACATTTAATGAATTTAAATGTATATATAAATTTTAATAATTATTTATTTTTTTAAATAATATAAGATGTTGCAGTAATATATTATTTATTAGGTTTATATTTTTTAATATAATATAACTTTATTATTATTTTATATATTTCAAATATCAATCAATATTATGTTTTAATGTTAACTTTTTGTATAATATATTTTAAGTTTAGTTGTAATTTATTTTTATATGTTTACTGATTCACAAAATTAATATTTTATTTTAAAAGTCAACAGTTTTGATATTTTTATTTGTGTTTTTAACTAAAAAATAATGACGTAAAATATTTTAAATAACATGATATATGATATAATGACGTAGAATAATTAATACTTGTACAATTGAAATAA
>JBBPBS010000529.1:1386662-1396951 GCA_037974835.1 Cicer judaicum | reverse complement strand
TATATTATTAAAGATATTTTAAATCATCATTTTTTAATTTAAAAATATAAGAGATAAATAAAAATTATTAATTTTTAAAATAAATAATCAATTATATGAGTTAATAATAATAATAATAATAATAATAATAATAAAAAAGATATCAAAATTACATCTAAATTTATATTTTATGTTATATTTTACTTCAAAATTGAAATTTTGTACTCGCATATACGTTTGTTTTAAGAATAAATGCAAAATTACATCTCTCTTCAAATTATATAGACAACTACCGTTTCCATATTTTATTATTTTAATTATCCTCTTTTCACCTCAAAGTCAGTGCTGCATTATCTCATTATTTTTCTTTCGATATATCTTGTTAACTTTAGTCAAAATAAAAAATCTTCTTACTACTATAATAATAATGAAAAATCTTCTCACTTTCTCTCTCTGAGTCCCATATACAACGCCCTCACCTTTTAGCTTTTATGGTAGTGGCCCCTCACAGTTTCTTTTTGTTGAGAAATAATTATTTTTCTTATCAATTGAGCTAATTATCATATTAATTAAGTGATAAAAATCAACAAAACATATAAAATATGGAATTTATTTTAGTTTGTTTTGTGAATTAAGTATAAATTTATTAATCATTTCTGATGTAATTAAACATGTTAAATATATTATATTCTACTTTTTCTTAGCTTAATTGTAATTTTTATTTTTATATTTATACTGATTTACAAAATTGGTCTCTATATTTTAGAAAATTAATATTTTTTGTCCTTCTTTCAGATTTTTTAATTAAAAAAATAATAATTTAATATATTTTAAATAATGTGACATACAATTCTATAATATAGAATCATCTAGATGCATTAATTATTTATATGTTATTAATTAAATTAAAAATATGAAGTTGAAATTTAAGTTTTCACATCGTTTTATTTCAATTTCATTAGTGTTAATCACTCTACATCACATCATATGTCAAGTTATTTAAAACATCTCACGTCATTATTTTTTAGTTAAAAAATCACATGAATAATTGTTACTTTTAAAATAAGAAGACCAATTTCGTAAATCAGTATAAATAAAAGGACTAAACTGCAATTAAATCTTTTTATTTTTTGATGCAAATAAGTATACAATTACCACTTTAATTTACTCCACTTTTTATTTTTAATACAAACATAAATATATGTCTATTTTGAATCAATCTAAAATTGGTCCAATTTAAACCACATCAATTTAGATTGAATTTTTTGAAAGGTATCATTTAAATCGAGTTACTAATAATTTAATCTTTGAATTTGATGAATTTTGTTTTATAATTAATTTAAACTACACTCCGAACACTCTAAATATATCATTTTATTATAATTAAAAATATTTAAAAATTTCTTTAATATTAAATTATGAACATTATAAATTAAAGTATTTAGTTTATTCAAACCAAACTATTTAAACTAGTAAATATAATAAATTCTCAAAAAAATAATATAATAAAGATTCAAATAATTATAAAACAAAATCGCAAGTTTGGTATCTTCCAAAACTTATATACAAACTATTACATCATATAAATTAGTTGTTGGATACAATTATTATTATTATTATTATTATTATTATTATTATTATTATTATTATTATTATTATTATTATTATTATTATTATTAGTAACCAAGAGAGAAAACCATTCATGCCTTCAATAGATGTCCTTCCATCCTTCCACTATCTCACATCTTAAATTCCTTCATTTCCCTTTCTTATTGTAGATAGATTGAAGGAAAAAAAATAGTGTTAGTTAGAGCGAGAGAATGACAAAGAGAAGGATATAAGCAGATGGATTTATGGTGTAAAACTCGAATTTTGTTGAACTATATTAATAGTTTGATTCAATTATTGAAAATTAATTTCAAATTAAACTTAGTGTAGTTTTGAACTAGTTTATAAATATAAACTAGTTTAATATTTTGAACAAATTTTTATTTAAAATTGATTTCAAAATAGTTATTTGGAAAAATAATTTTAAAATTCTTTTGATAAAAAAATATCATTATTTTTTTTAGAAAAATAAATGTAAAAAACTTTTCGATAAAACATTTTTTTCGAAAATTTTGTTTTCAAGAAAAATAGATATAAAAAATTTCTCGATAAAAATAAATTCAATAAATTTTAACTGAATTGTTTTAAATATGTGGCTCAATTCATGAATCATTTAAATGGTTTGATTTTTTGTAGTTCAGTGCAATTTAATTTATCAATATAGTTCACTTAATCATATTTTTGCACACCCTTAGATAGAAGTCATGGAAGGAGAAGAAAAAGCTCTCATGAAAGGAGAAGAATAAGAGAGGGTTTCATCAAAGAAGAGGAGAAACTCATCAACAAGTCTATAGTTTATCATATCATCAAGAGAGAGATAAGCAAGCTCAATCCAGAAAGACTCAATTCTTTCTCCATCTAAGTTTTGAGGTAACATACAAACCCCATGCTAAATACCTCTCTAGTGTGTGTTAGGATTACATGCAAAAGTTGACCAGTACTCTAATCCATTTTTTAAATAAGGTTTATTTAAACTTACTAAATTGACATTATTCTTACACTAAATTTAATTTTAAATATAAAAATGATCTATAAAGACTTTTTCTAAGTATTTCTATAATTTTGAAAATATATTGAATTTAGATAGTAGAAACTAAATTATATAAAAAAATTAGATTGAATTGAAATTATTAAAAAAATTTAAAAAATAAATAATATGTTTGTCTTGAAAAATTATTAGAACTGTTATCTCATTACTCCCTTGAATAATTCTCAATAAAATAATTTGCCCGACTAATAGAAGTAATAATGAGAATATAATGAAAGAACTAACCAAACAATAATGAACAATGGAGTTGAGTTATAATTGTTAGAAACTAATTTTAGATCACAATGATCTTGTACTCACACACCTTTTAATGATGAAGATGGAAGAATGAGTGACTATATTGAGAGAACTTTATAGATGAGATAAATGTGATGATGTAAGAATATGCACACTACCTTATTTTATTGTATCATTGATATTTATACATTCTAACTCATGGCTTGTATTATGTAGCTAGTTACAACAAATAAAACAGTAAACTAATCAAACTATAATTAAATTAACCACTTCAACATTCCTCCTTAATTCAGATTGATCTACATACAATTTCTAGTTCATCTCTTAGATGTTTAAATGTGTTTATCTACAAAGGCTTTGTTAGAATGTCTATCACTTGATGTTCACTTCTACAAAATTCCAGCTTCAACATTCCCTTGCTAACTTTTTCTCTTATGTGATGAAATCTTGTCTCTAGGTGCTTGCTTCTTCCATGAGCAATTGGATGCTTTGCCAAGTTTATAGTTGACTTGTTATCAATCTTCATAGTGACTGCTTTTGTTTTTCTTACATTCAACTCTTCAAGTAATGTATTGAGCCATACAACTTGACAAGAGCCTAACGAGGCTTCTATATAATCAGCTTCGCAGGAAGAAAGAGCTGCAATCGATTCCTTCCTCAAGCACCAAAAGGTTGGTGCTTTACCAATCATAAACACATATCCAGTTGTACTCTTCCTATCCTCTTGGTCACCACACCAGCCTGAATCACTGCATCCTATTATACTCACCTTAGCATTAGCTCTTTCACTTGGAAATAGAATTCCATAACTTGTAGTTCCTTTTACACATATGAGAATTCGTTTGACAGCCATCAAATGAGACACTCTAGGACTTTGCATAAATCTACTTACTAAGCCAACACTATAAGCCATACCAGGTCATTTACATACAAACATACAATGATTACTCTTGTGTCTGCGTTTCCCTTCACATACACACCATGTTCTGATATTCACTTGATAAAGTCAAGTTGAATTAAAGAGCCACCAATCTTCTTGTTCCATGCTCTTGGAGCTTGTTTAAGCCTATAGAGTGTTTTCTTCAACTTATATACTTTCTTCTCTTGGTTCTTAATCTCAAAACTTGGAGGTTGCTCAATGTATACTTCTTCCTCAATAAGCCCATTTAAAAATGCTGACTTCACATCCATTTGATGTATTCTCCACTATTTTATGCTTGCAATGACAATGACCATTCTTATGGTCTCAATTCTAGATATTGGTGCAAATAGTTCTTCAAAGTCTATCCCAGTCCTTTCTAAGAAACCTTTAGCTACAAGTCTGGCCTTGTATTTGATCACTTCACCACTAGGACTTTGTTTCACCTTATACACTCATTTCACACTTATTGCTTTCTTTCCAGGTGGTAGTTCTACTAATTCCTAAGTTTGATTTTGTTTTTTTTCCGATTGAATTCAACTTGTCCTTCATGGCTCCAATCCATTTAGGATCTTACGCAACAAACTCAAAACTTATTGGTTCAGCTCCTGCTAATAGTTCCAGATGCACTAGCTCACCATATGAATCAATCTCATTATCTTGAATCATGTCACAATCTTGCAACCTTTGAGGTAGACTTCTCTATATTTGGTTTCTTCTTGTTGCATTGTTATTACTATTGTATCTATTGCTTTCATTCAACTGTGACTCTTTTGTACGACTAGTGTCACCATCAAGCATGACTCTTGTTGATTATCTTATTTTTTCAGTGTTTCACTTACACTGTTTAATCTCATCAACTAATATATTCATGCTGGTCACTATTTGTTTATTAATAGGACCATACAATCTGTGTCCTCCTGTTGCATGGTATCCCACCAATACCATTTGCTCTCCTTTGTCATCTAGCTTCCTTCTAAGCTGATATGGGACATTTTTATAGCATATTGAACCAAAAACCTTTAGATGGCTGAGGCTTAGTTTGATTCCTGAGCATTTTTCTTCAAGTGTCCTTCCCATCTCTGGCATAAGTTTTCCCAAGCAACCTTTCTCTAAGTTTTCTTCCATTTGAAGTAATTCATATGGTCGCTTGTGTTTCTATAAACATCTGACAAATAATTAATAAAAATAAATTAGAAATTTATATTTAATTTATTGATATTAATAATTAATAATTATAATTAGTAGTAAGATAAATAAATTTAATTTAATAAATAATAATAAATTTTAATGACAAACAATAATGTAGGAAGAGATAAAATATTTATTTATATTTATCTAGTTTTAGTAATAGTCACCATAGTAGGTTGAAGTAAAAAACATGTAGCCATTAATAAATCATAATTTATTTTTATTTTTATTTTATCTTTGAAATATAAACTTCATTATGATTAAGTCATACATGGGCAGTATAACAATATAACATTTGACAACGGAACTATTTTTTAGTAAGATGTAAATGTGATTAGTGTGAAAAGTAGAAACTATTACATAATATTACATTAGAATATGATTAGTGTAGAGAGTATATTACATAAGAATTGCTCATGCGGTTTCAACAAATTGATCACGTGTACGTAAAAACAAATAATAATCCCTCATGCGCTCAAATTAACCAAAATACACGACCCACTCACATGCAAAAAGTTGAATGCTAAAAATCATTGAAAACAATATAAATGAATTAATCATAATTTTTATCCATAACTTGCCGATATGCCATAAGGTAATTTATAAAGGTTAATTTTCATTCTTAATAACAATTGACCTTTCAAAAAAACCAAAAACATAACCAAACTACAGAATTGAACTAATTTATAAAAATTGAGAATTGAACTATTTTCGAACTGATTTTTTAAAATTAGATATGAACCGAACTGGTTTTCAGTTTGAAATAACCAAACCTAACTGATTTTCAATTCGAAAAAATTGAACCGAACGGTTTTTATTTCAAAAACTTGAACCAAATTTGTTTTTTAGAAGTAATTAGAGGTAATTATGTAAAATTTGGCTTATATCAACAAAAAAAGAGTTAAGTTAAACCGATTCGGTTCGATTTAAAGTAACAAACCGGTGCTCCAATTTTTAAAACGATTTGGCTCGGTTTTTGAACTACAAACTGATTTAGTTTAGTTTTTTTAAACTGAAAATCAGTTTGGTTCAATTTTTAAATGGTTCTAGTTCAGAATTGAATTTTGCCTATCCCTAATGACAATAATATCAAACCTATTTGCTGCAATACAAAACCATGTCGTGGTTGTTCATGTGTTTGTAAATCTTCACTAAGACCAGGGCGAGTACCTTGTGTGCTTCCCACCAAAGTACTCACAATTTGTAAGGAGTATAACAACCCAATTTTCTATAATCAATTTTTTTTTGTCTTATCTATAATCAAATTATTACTATCTTCAACATCATCATTATTATTATTATTATTATTATTATTATTATTATTATTATATTATTATTATTATTATTATTATTATTATTCTCATTTTGTTTATTTTAAATTTTAACACTAATGTACTTATTAAAATAATAATGCATATTTTAATTATTATGATTGTTTTGGTTTGAGTTGGATAGTGAATAATTAAGAGATTGAGAAATACTAGCTAGTGGGTTAAAGAAAAAGAGAGAGGACATTCTAGTGACCCATATTAAGGATGGTGTATTTGAATAATTAGTATATTAGGATGGGGGCATTATAGAAAAAATACAACAATTCATAGGGAAATAGAGTCAAATCTCCATCCCTCTTATACAACTTCTTATCCATATCAGCACAAAAACACCATAAGCTACTGCTTCGTTTCCACTACTTCGTTTTCATCCACTAGTTCAATATCGGATTCAATAAGCACATCGACTCAAAGGTGTGATTCAGTTGGGGACTAATGTAATGGTCGATTCTAGACAAACTAAAATTCAGTAGCAAATAGGGTGAATTGTTGATTTACATAATAAATTCCTATGGAGATAGTGCAGATTTTTAAAGACTTGTCACTCAAATAAAATTTACTTAATGGGGTTGGTTTAATCTAAAATAAGTATAACATTCTTCTACAAGTTATTTAGATTGGTGTCAATCCTATGGAATGCATTTCTTTAGTGTGATTATATAACTTTGGAACGGGTTATTAAAGTATCCTTTGTACTCTCCTTAATTCATTTTGATTATTTAAAATAAACATCCATATATAAATATATGTTCATAAATAACTCTTAAATATATCACTTTTTCAACATGAATACGAACCTAGAAATGACATTAATGAGTTTGAAAACTATGATGACTAAGTTGAAAAATCTTCGAAGTCACTTTGTTCATAATGCTATAATATGTATGATACATATTGCATTTCCATAAATTGAACTTGTAATTGAGTTGATTTCTTAACTATTTATTAAACTCAAAATTTATATTATCTTCCATTATAATATTTACTTGTTTTAAACTTGAATTTACTTTTATTTGTATGAATCAAAATATTTGTGTTACTTATTACTTGAGATTTTAACTAAAGCTAATTCATTTGAGAATATTTAGAACTTATCCACATCAATCAATCCTCATGGGATCAATACTCTACTTTCACTTAATTACTTATCACAATTGTGTATACTTGCAAACTAGAATAAATTGATACATAAAAGTATTGAGATGAATCATATTTGAATTTTGACATATTTCTTCAATAAAATAGAAATACATTTTTTACAGTGAATTGACCGAACTACTTTAGCTAAGAGGGAACAAGTAAGGGAAGAACAAGTAGAACGCTTTTTGCAGTCATCACGTCTGACCTACCTTACTATGGACTAGTATTTCTCTAATGACTCACGTGTGAGCGGTCTAATGAATTTTCTAAAATATAATTGATTGTTAACATATAAATTTATCAATTTATATGGTTAAGTATATGATTTATCTTAGAAATTGAAATACAAGTTTAATTCTTTTATGATATTGATAAGTTTAAGAGTTATTGATGAGCTGATTTTTTCTTACTTAGAACACCAAGTATGGTCGAGAACATCTTAAATATTTTTTTTTATTCTATGTTACTAAGTTTTAAAATTCACTACGTTTTGGGTGATGTTTTCAGGTAACCAAATTGATTTCGAACTGATTTTTTAAAATTAGAACTAAACCAAACTAATTTTCAATATTGAATAAACCGAATCGAATCGGTTTTCTATTCGATAAAATTGAATCAAACTGGTTTTTAGTTCGAAAAACTAGAATCAAATTTATTTTTTAAAAGTAATTAAGGGTAATTATGTAAAATTTGACCTATATGAACAAAAAACCCAATTCGGTTCAAAATAATAAATCGATTTACCAGTTTATAACCAGTTTGCTTCGACTTTTTTAATTGAAAATCGGTTTAGTTCAATTTTTTCAAATTAAAAACCGGTTCAATTCACTTTTCAAATGGTTCTAATTCAAACGTAAACTTTGTACGCCCCTACTTATAAATAACAATAAAAGCAATAAAAGAGGACTCTATGTATAAAACTTGTGTTTTAGATATATTAGTCAAATTATTAAAAGTTTATTTTCCAAGGCTTCTTGTGACACCCTAAACCCCAAATATTTTTTTTTTTTTTTAGATAAAGAATATCACATAATCACAGACATGTCACATAAATCCAAAATTCCCATCAAACGTAATGACATTGAAATCATAATATCAAACAACAGGATCCCTTTTGAAGTACACATACTTATGTTTTAAATTCAGTGCAAATATAGTCCCAACCCGATGTCACTATCAGAGCGGGAGTTCCCAAAAATAAAAATACTCAAAATAACATCAATACAATTCATATAGATAGAATCTCCAAGATGTGACGGCTTCCGCCTCTCCGATGGTATTAGTCATCACCTGCAACTTACAACTCGTCTGCGTCCGTCGCAAACGCCAAACACAAACAACGAGGGGTGAGTATCGAAATTATGTAACAGTATAAATACGTGAGGGGAACACGCAAGCAATCAATTATCACAATCAAGGAAAATAATCAATTGTATAATATCAACGATTTATCAACTTCATTCACAATAGGATAATCACCATAATGAAATGCTATGCATGTCCTATACTCTACACTTCATCATTTGGTACCATTCTACTCTGAAGTACTTGGTTAGGAGGCCTGATACTATGCCACTGCAAGAGTGGACGGACAATTCATGAATGGCCAAGTCCTCATAGATCCCCTCAACTCAACCCGAGACACATATACGCGACGGTCGGGGTACTCTTGTGTTGCACGGTAGTTCCCGGCCTTAGGGAATAACCCACTAATCCACTTAGGAATTCCCCACTAAGTGTACCCCCAAGGTCTATCAGTCTTACCTTACAGTTCGACTGTAGCCCTCCACGATCAGGCTCATTCAGTTGTACTTCCCCGAATCACTAGGTTTGTCAAACCCTCCCTATATGATGACAAAATAATCCTAACTCCAAAATCTACAACACGTATCTCAGACTTACTCGATCATCACAACTCAATAAATTTCAATATCACTTCATAATATTTCATCATTATATATCTTTATCAGTCAATCACAATAAAATCACAATATTTGGTTTACACTACTCTCAATACACAATCCAATTGTATCAATCACATAATAAGGAATTCAATAGGTGACACATTCTAGTAATATCACAAATTCAATCAAGTAACAAAAACATTCGAGTACACATCATTCATACATTAACAATCAGCATAAGATTTCATAAAATCAGACAACATACAATCTTGATATAAATAAATTCACGGCAATTCTATAGGTTATTAGATTATATTTTAATCCTCACTATTACCATTCACATTTTATTAATTAATTATTATTACTCAATAGGGCTCAACCGTACGTAGTAAGCCCCGAATGAACATTTGGGAATTTCAGCATTCCCATTCATCTCACGTTATTTTATATTCATAAAATCGAACCTCATCTCACCCCTTACCTCGATTGAAGATTTTGTCCAATGAATCTGATCTGCTAACAGGTCGTTTCTTTGTCGTTCGTCGTCTCTAATAGTCCGCAAAGGAATTATAGTCACACCACCACTAAATACAAATAAATTACTTACTATGAATAAATGAATAAATAAAGAAATAAATAAACAACAAAATAAATAATAAATAAACAAATAAGTAAATGAATAAATAAAATAAATAATAAATAAACTAATAAGTAGATGAATAAATAATAAAATAAATAAAATAAATAAATAAGTAAATGAATAAAGAAATAATAAAGAAATAAGTAAATAAATAAATTAATAAGTAAATACGTTAATAAGTAAATAAATAATAAAATAAATAAATAATAAAATAAATAAATAATAAAATAAATAATAAATAAGTAAATAAGTAAATGAATAAATAAATAATAAAATAAATAAACAGATAATT
>JBBPBS010000529.1:1343974-1378074 GCA_037974835.1 Cicer judaicum | reverse complement strand
CTCTTTATAAAATTTTAACATCTTGAATTTAGTTGCTATAGGGAAATTTAATACATATTTTTTACATAACAATATTATTTAAGTTTAAAAATCAATGAAATTTTAATATTTCTTACGTACTTTTTTCAAATTGTAATTAGTTGTTGCCAATATAATTAAACAATATTAAATATTATAAAAATGTTTAAGAAGTTTCATATTTAATAATTAATAAAACTATAATTATAAATAAAATACTCCTAAAAATAATATTTAATGATAATTCATGTATCAATTATTTAAAAAAAAAATGCTTATTTGATTATTTGTATGTCTCTAACTATACAAGAATATTCTTTTGAGAAAATATTCTTTTAAAAAAAACATCAATGATACAAAAATACAAGTTTCTTTTTCAATAAAGCCTTTAATATAAAGTAATGTTCACAAACTTTTCAGTTTAGTCAATTTTTCTATTGAACATAAGCAGTCTATTCCAATTATTTGAGTGTGATCCATCAAGATAATTGTGACCATTTTGTAAAGTAAATTTTGGTCATGACCACAATAGACGTCCTAATCGTTCTTCCCTTATAGATGTTTCGGTAATAAAACATCATCACATATCATCATATCATTTTTCAGTCATTTAATTTAAAGTATATTGCATTACATGGCTATGTAACTTCTCTTCGCACCTCAACATGGGCAACTATTTTCTGATTAATGTATAGAATGGAAGCGGTACTTTCTATTGAAGTTGAAATTTCATCGATCCGAGTCCTGATTGGAAACAAAACTAAAAGAGGTAGAGTGGGTTCAATCACCATTTGATCAATTGAATCTCATAGAAGAAAAAAGAATGATAGCTCAATGTCATGGTTAACTATATAAAGAAAGACATGAAAAAGTCTACGAGAAAAAGGTATGTACTCGAGAGTTTCAAGAAGGAGACTTAGTGTTAAAGAATGCACATAAAAAAAGATTCTCGTGGAAAGTTGACCCTGAACTACGAAAGACCATATGATGAAATAGGCTTTCTCTAGGGGAGCTCTAATACTCGCATACATGGATGGAGAGGAGTTTCAACTTAATAAATTTAGATGCACTTAAAAATTATTATACGTGAAAAAAAATAAACAAAAAAAGTGATTGAAAAATGGATTGGCTAGAATTAAAACCTGAAAATGCGACATAGGCAAAAATTAGAGCATCCTGAAAGATTGAAAATTAGGAAGAGCAGTCCATACAAAATATTGGGATAATATATATATATATATATATATATATATATATGTGTGTGTGTGTGTGTGTATGTATAAGAATCAAGCGGTTCAAATTGGAGTAATTATTATTCGTTGATGCAAACCAATAGGAGTCCTATATTATAAGAATAATCAATGTTTGTTATCCGTGCAACTAAAGCTAAATACATTCATCCATACATTGTAATCCCAATTATTTTGTTCCCAATGTAGTGAATGTAGTTTTTCCAATGTTTTAATTTGATGTTGTACGTTATATTCTTTCTAAATTAATTTAGTTTTATGGTTTATTATTCTAACATTTTAAAATGTTATTTTATGATATTAAATGTTGAAGTTTGAAATATGTGGAAATATAAAATATATTTTAACAGTTGAAAAATATATACATGGGAATTCGATAGATTCCCAACGTATACAGGTGTAAAAAAAAAGGAGTGTAATCATTTTAAACAATAATTTATTTTAAATATATTCATCTCGTGGGTGTATAAGATCATATAAGGATCTGAAAACTAAAAAGTGAACAAGAATTTATCTATATTGTATAACACTTGATATATGCATCTTCTTTCATATTTTACATAAACTCAATAACCTTGTGCAATGCATAATGAGTGAATCATGCATCTCTTATATTTATACTCAACCGCTTTTATGTTACATTGTTCATTATACGGTTGCGTTGTTATTATTATAAACATATTTTGCTTTTTTAAAACATTTCTCTCTACATTTACCTTATTAACTAGACCTATATATTGGTTATGGTCTGCATTTTCTATCCATGTCGATCTACGCACTAATAATCAATCCAAAGACGATAATTCTTTCTTTCATGTTGATATATGCATCGGTAACCAATCTGAAGACGATCATTTATATTTTTGTCGATTTACGCATTGGTAACGAATTTGAAGATGATCATTTATGTTTTTATGCATCGATAACCAATTCCAAGACGATATCTTTTTATTCATGTTGATCTAACCAATCCGACACGATCATTTACATTTTTGTCAACCTACGGCCAAGACTATCATTTTTCATATTTGAGGTCATTTGTTTAGTTTTCCATTCGATATCATATTCTCATTTACTCTAACATTGAGAATTAATAAATTTTGATAATATCTTTGTATAAAATTTAAGTTCTTATATTTAATTATCTTTTACAACAATAATATTTATATTTTCTATTAAATATAATTAAACAGGGGAACATGTAGTACCCCAACTTTGTCCAATCAATTAAAAATAATTCCAAAATAATAATATATTTAATAAATATTTTGCAATTATTATTATTAAATCAAAAAATAATCATAATTTTATAAAAATCTGAACAAATTTTAAGTACATATTTACCTTATTCATATTACATTACCTTTTGTACCAATATAAATAAATATTCTCTCTTGTCCAGTCTCTTTCTTTCTCTTCAGTCCCATCTTTTTTTTTCTTTCTAGGTTACTCTTTTGTACTGGTAAGACTAAAATCTTCGTTCGTAAGGCACTAAAAATTTTCAGGCTACTCTTTTATACATATGATTGATTTTTTAAGAAATTTTAATAACTTCAATTCAATCTTATTTATATTTTAGAATTTAGTTTCTACTCTAAAAAATTAGTATATTTTAAAAATTATAGAAATACTTAGAAACAGTCTTTGATAGATGATTTTTAAATTTCAAAAATAAATTTAGCGTAAGACTAATATATTCCTTAATATTGTTAATTTAATAAATTTAAATAAAAATAAGTCATAGATTAAGTCAATATTTGCATGATATATATATATATATATATATATATATATATATTTATATTTATGCCGACTTAATCTATGATGTTTATTTAAACTTATTAAATTGACAATATTAAAGAATATATTAATTTAATTTTTTGTTGTGATTAATAATCTATAGTTTCTTAGTGAGTCAACGATCAATGACTATTTTATTAAATATTTAATTTTACATACAAAATTTGATGATTAAAATTAGAAATTAGTTTAAAGAACGACAACAAATTTCTTTATTCAGTATTTGAATTATTTGGATAAATTATAAATTCAAATACGTAAAAATTATATAGAATGTTTAAAAAGGTTCATATTTAATAATTAATAAAACTATAATAATAAATAAAATATTTAATAAAATATCATTTAATGGTAATATATATAAATAGATACCATTGAAAATACATCATTTCAAGTTCTTTAATCTTTTGTAAAGTGATTTTGAAGTTTGTGATGGTGCTCTTTGTGATTGTGAGTACTTTGATGGGAAGCACACAAAGTACTCGTCACGATCTTAGTGAAATTATACAGCAGCAAAGTAATGTCGAATATCAACCACACAAATGATGTTGCACCAAATGGATTAGATATTGTTGTCACACAAAACACGATTAAATAAAACTACGGATTAAAATTATCTTATGCAAATTACCTTGTGACATATCATAAAGCTATGAATAAAAATTATGATTAATTCATTTTTGTTGTTTTTAATTATTTTCAGCATTCAATTTTGCATTCAATTTTGCAGCATGTGAGTTTTATTTGTGTGCATAAGCAATTCTTTTTTCTTTTTCTTCTAAAGAAACGACATGATCAAATTTATGTAATAGTTTCTCCTTTCTATGCTAATTAAATTTATAAGAAAGTAAAATATTCGTATATTATTAATTGGAATGATATGCTTTAAAATAGTATTTGATTAATCTCTAAATCTAATAATCTTTGTTAGTTGAGAGTTCCATTGCTGATAATTGTTTGTTGCTTTCATTACATTCTCATAATTGCTTTTATTAGTTGAATAAATTTTTCAGAAGCCTTAGAAAAGACATTTTGCACTTTACCTAATATATCTATAACACAAGCCTTATACAAAGGGTCCTCTTTTATTTTTATTGTTTTCATAGTTCTCTACATGTTGCAATATTTATATTTGTAAAGCTTTATGGTCATGGAGTTAGAAGAAATTTCTGCATATAAAGAATTATTCAAGGCTGCAAAAAGATTACAATTCTTTGAATAAGAGTACTAGTCAATGTTTAAATGAAATATTCTAATTACTTAATAATAAATTTAATTTCTTTATACACTACGCCAAAAATGACATTTTATAGCACGTCTTTTACAGCTTTATTACACTACACCAAAAATGACATTTAACAGCGCGCATTTTACAGCGCTTTCTAAACACAAACGCTGTTGTAAATATATTTTAAAAATAACGGAGCCTTTTACAGCGCTTTTGATGACAAGCGCTGTAAAAGAAGCATTGTTGTAGGTCATATAACATTTGTGCATAACGTTATAAGGCTTTTACAGCGCTTGTAATAAAAGCGCTGTAAAATGAAGCGCTTTTGTGTATTATTTTACAACGCTTTTTTTACAAGCGCTGTAAATACATGCGCCTTCATTGATTTTAACTACCTAATACAACACTTTTTTCACAAGCGCTGTAAAATTCATCTTTCAAATAATTATATACGTTGGAAACTCTTATATACGTACTGTGTTATGCATTATTCTAAACAAGCTCTACATCTTTCAAAACCCTAATATACGTACTGTGTGCGGCCATTTACGTTATCTCAAGTATTTTTTAATTTGTTTTTGTCAATATCCTCTACCCTAGGTTTTTAATAATTGAAAACTAAAAATTGTTATATATATATATATATATATTAAATCTCTTCTACACATATATACACATGATTTGTTATGTTTTGAAATTGTCAAAAATTGTCAAAAACGCATACCACATGATTTGTTATGTTTTGAAATTGTTAGTTGATATTGGTTTCTTTTTGAAACTTGTTGATATGTTTTGAAAACTTATTAGTTTTGTAACTGCATTTATATAGGTGGTATAATATGGATAGGAAATGGATGTCAGCCAATCGATTGTCAAAAGAGTATGAAATTGGAGTAAAGGAGTTTGTTGAGTTTGCAGTGAAGAATGCAAAAGATCCAAATAGAGTAGTTTGTGCTTAATTAAAATGTTGTTTTAGAAAACATGTTAGAGAAGATGAATTAGAAGGACATCTAGTATGTAATGGAATTGATCAAAGCTACACATGTTGGATAAGACATGGTGAGAAAAAAAAAGGAAACATTAATTTTGAGAATAGTTCGACACATGCTTCAACTGACTTCGATACAGATACATATGAGCCAGACCGAGTTGATGAAATCGCAAAAGCAGTTGAAGAAGATCTTCGAGATTGTCCTAAAATGTTTGAAAGTTTGTTGAGTGATGCAGAGAAAGAATTATATAATGGTTGTACTAAATTCACAAGACTGTCGGCGATATTAAAGTTGTACAACTTAAAAGCGAGTAATGGATGGTCAGATAAAAGCTTTACAGAATTATTAACACTCATAAAAGATATGTTACTAGTTGATAATGAACTTCCCAGTCGAACCTACGAGGCTAAACAGATTTTGTGTTCTATTGGCATGAGTTACAAAAGGATTCATGCGTGTTCTAACGATTGCATTTTATTTCGAAATGAATACGAACTGCTTAAGGTGTGTCCGAAATGCAATGTCTCTCGATATAAGAAGAAAGAATCTACCCCAGCAAAAGTCGTGTGGTATTTTCCTATAATACCAAGATTTAGGCGCATGTATCGCAGTGAAGAAGATTCAAAACACTTGACATGGCATGCAGATGAAAGAATTAGAGATGGAATGTGGAAGTTTATGACGGGTATAAGAAAGAATGTTTCAATTTGAGGGCTATGTTGTTTGGCACAATTAATGATTTTCCAGCATATGGTAATTTATCAGGATATAGCATTAAAGGTCAGTGTGCATGTCCTATATGTGAAGAGAGTACAAATTGGATGCGGTTGAAACATTGTAAGAAGAATTTGTTTCTTGGACATCGTAGATTTTTACCTTATAGTCATCAGTATCGTGGGTGGAGAAATGCATTCAAAGGAAAATCAGAGGAAGGTAAAGCTCCTTTAGCACCGACTGGATATGAAATACTTGAAAAAGTACAAGGAATGACCAATAAATTTGGCAATCCTTTTGCGGGAGAGCTAGTCAAAACTGGGTGGAAGAAAAAGTCAATTTTCTTTGAATTGCCATATTGGAAGTCATTGATGTAAGACATTTTCTTGATGTGATGCATATTGAAAAAAATGTATTTGATAGTGTTATTGGTACATTACTCAATGTTCCAGGAAAGTCTAAAGATGGCATCAACGCAAGATTGGACTTGGTCGATATGGGAATAAGAAATGAATTGGCTCCAATAAAGAAAGGAAATCGCACATATCTACCTCCAGCCGCTCATACTCTATCTAGAAAGGAAAAAATTGTTTTATGTAAATTTCTACACGAAGTTAAAGTTCCAGAAGGATACTCTTCGAACATTAAAAATTTCGTTTGTATGAAAGACCTCAAGTTAAAAGGTTTGAAGACCCATGATTGTCATATTCTAATGGAGCATTTGCTACCAATAGGTATACGTTCCATTTTACCTGAAAAAGTTCGACTAGCCTTAACTAGATTATGTTTCTTCTTCAGGGAAATTTGTAGTAAAGTGATCGACCCTCAGAAATTACCGACATTGCAGAGGGAAATTGTTGTTACTTTGTGTGAGCTTGAAATGTATTTCCCACCATCGTTTTTTGATACAATGGTTCAGCTTACTGTTCATCTGGTTAAAGAGACACAACTTTGTGGGCCAGCTTATATGAGATGGATGTATCCGATAGAACGATATATGAAAATATTAAAAGGGTACGTAAAAAGTAGAAGTCGACCAGAAGGTTGTATTGCTGAACGATACATTGTTGAAGAGGCTGCTGAATTTTGTACTGAATATCTGTCCAATGTTGAATCCATAGGGCTTCCCAAGTCTCGTCATTCGGGAAGAATATCAGGAGAAGGGATAATTGGAAGGAGACTGCTGACTATATCAAGGACATAATGGGAGCAGGCACAATTGTATGTTCTGCACCATGATGATGAGGTTCAACCGTATGTTACAATACACATGGATCAGTTATCTCGTTTGAATATGAATAGGAATCAAAATTGGATAACTCGAGAGCACAATCGAATTTTTATAACATGGTTAAAAAATCACATAAAGTCAAAATTTGATATAGACCCCGGATCAATTTCATAGAGATTGAGGTGGCTAGCAAATGGTCCGAGCTTTCATGTCTTTTCTTACACTGGTTATGTTATTAATGGCTACACATTTTATACCAAAGAACAAGTTGATCAGACCACTATGCAAAATAGTGGAGTCACTCTCGTAGCTGAAGCGATACATACCCAATATATGCAAATCTATCATATTTTGGGGTTATCGAGCGCATATGGGAGTTAGACTACACAATGTTTCGTGTTCCCATATTTGGTTGCAAGTGGGTCAATAATAATAATGGCGTTCGGATTGATGAGTCAGGATTCTTGCTTGTTGATTTTAATAGGGTGGGATACAAAGACGAGCCTTTTATTTTAGCGTCGCAAGCTCAACAAGTGTTTTATGTCACTGATCCTTATGATGATAAATGGTATGTTGTCCTATCAACCAATAAAATAAGTGATGATAACAATAATGATGAAGATGTTGGTAATGATCTTTTATTTGCAATATCACAACAACCACATGAAATTGATTCAACTGATGATGGTTTATATCTTAGAGATGATCATGACGAGGGAATTTGGATTAATCCATCATTTCGTATTGTAAATGTACAAACAAATGTGAATCCCACCAAGAAAAGAAGAAGGGCATCTTAATGTACATGTTTAATCGTTTTATATAAGCCATGCATGTAATCTGAATTATTGTGATAAATATGCATGTAATTTGAATTGAGTGTTTTATACTAATATGACAGATTTCATATCAGAAGCTTTTGGAAGCATAAGCCTTTGTGGAAGTTGAGTTTATTGCCTTTACAATCAAATACAATTGTAATTTTTATCCATATTCAAACAATATTGTAAATGTTATACGTGTGTTTCAATTGTTTCTTTAGGGGATATTATTTTAGGGAATATTATAAGTGCAGGAGCATGAGTCTTTATTCTAAGAAGGCAAGCATAACCAGTGATTCAATTAGGACTTAAGTTTTTGACTTTTGGATAGTTTGGTTGATGAGTCTTTATTTTGATGAGGGGTGGGGGATAAGGGTCTTTGGTGAAGTGCATGTTTATGTAAATTTGGACAATTTCAATTCTTAAGAACTATGCATGTAATAAATGTCTGAGTTACTGTAAGACCCTTAATTTTAAATTCTAATTTATATATTTTGCGGAATTTTGTGCTGAATTTCTGAGACTTTTTAGCCAATTTTATGGCATTTTGAGTTAAATGCCAAAAATATCTTTTTGGAAACCCGATTAAAATTATTCGTCGATGAATAATTTTATTTATTTACGGTGAATCTTTTGTCGAAGAAATTTTTTTCTGAGATGTAGCATTTTTCATAAAATTTCATTTGCCGATTGAATTGCGGCGAGAGTAGATATTTTTTTGAAAAAGTAATTTATGATGTGATGTGAGATGACAAGCGTAATGATGATTTTTATAAAAATATCTAGATATTTATAAATATCTAGATATTTGTTTAGATATTTATTATTATTATTATTATTATTATAATATATGATTATTTTAATATATATATATATAAAAATAAGGCAAAGAAAGAAAACATATGTTTCTCAGTAGCCGTGCCTTCCTTTCCTTCTTTCCTTCTTTCTTTCTTTCCTTTTCTTCCTTCTCTGTTCCACCCCAAACCAAAGTTTTGGGTTTTTCTTCAAAAACTCAAATATAAACCTCCATTAATCTATTAGATCTAAGCTTCCATTCGAGAAGTGATAGAAGAGAAAGTTGCTCATTGCCACGCTGCGGTGCTAGTCAGCTAGTTTTCGACGCGACGTCACGAACTTAAATTTTACCAGAATTAATTACGGCACCGTAATCGCGTGTTAGAGCTATCGTTAAGGTAAAGGCTCCTTCCAAACTTTTAGTTTGCATTTAGGACATTATTTGTGATTTTGTGGAAAAGAAATTTGATGTATTTGAGGTGTGATTTTGTGAAAAATTAATTTAATGTGATTATGTGTAATTTAGTGGAATTTAAATTGGAGGTGTGGTTTGTGGTGATTCAAATTTGGTGTGATTTATATGTTCATAATTATTATTATGAATTTTTGAGATGTGATTTATTTGTGGATTTTGTAGAAAATGAATTGATGAATTTTGGTGGTTTATGTGTAAAAATGTGGAGTTTTGAAATTGGGTGAGTTATGTTTGAATTGTTGAAATTTCATTGAGGTGTTATATGTGTGTTGTGGAATTGAATTGATTGTTGTCGGTGTGAATTGGCGATAATTAAATTTGATGAGTTTGAGTTACGTAATGAGTTATTTTCAAATAAATGAGTTTGAACTGAAATTGAAATTTTACAAAAAATTAGCGTTGTTAAAGTTGTGAAAAAGTTCAAATTTTAACTAAGTTAAAGAGTTTGAGCAAAATGATAGATTGAAATTAAAAATGGTTAGAGTTTAAAATGTTACTCTTTTAATTACTCTTTGATTGAGTTTAAAAAGAAAAAAAGTTTAGAGTATTTTATTAACTCAAAAATTTTGGTGCTTTAATAGTCGAGTGTGTGTATGGGAAATTTTGACGATATTTGTTTTATTTAGTTTTAAGTAAATAATATAGATTATTTGGTTTTAAAACTTTGGTGTCTGAGAAATATTTAATTTTGGAAATTTTGTTGTGTTTGGAATAGTTTTATTGTGAACAAGTTGTTATAAATATTCATGTTTATGTAGTTAGCTCCTTGAGTCTCGAAAAGGAATCGAGACCGTTGGCACCGAGTTAGCGGTGGGGAGAACTCTGATATATTAATGTTGTTGTGGTGATTTATGGTTGAAAATTTTAGAGATTGAATATGGTGATTAATGTTTGGAAATTTTGGTGATTTATGTTAGGTGAAATTGATGTGTTCATAATTAATATTATGAATTTTTGAGATGAAATTTATGTGTGGCTTGGTGCAAAATGAATTTAATTCAATTTAGGTGTGAATGGAATTTGGAGATGTGATTTATGTGTGGTTGTGAAAATTTTAATTGGTGTGAATAAATATGTTTGAGTATGCTCTGTGTTGTGTCTGAAAAATCATTAGTGTTAAATGAGTATTAAAAATGGGGAATCTTTTAATAGCTGCATTTACTTAATGATTGTGGTGAAAGAGTCGGAGTATGCTCATGCATTTCATAGTACATGGTGACCGCGATGGGGCCATGGTGATAGTGGTGACCGTGATGGGCCACAGGATGATGCCATGTGAATTGTTGGTTCATCTTATCCTTGCGGGGATTGTCGCGTCGTGCTGATCTGTGAGAGATTGCACTCTAGAATGTGTTAATCTGTGAGTGATTGCACTCTAGAAAATTGTGCTGGTCTGTGAGCGACTGCACTCTTGTATGTCGTGCTGGTCTGTGAGAGACTGCACGCTAGTAAATCGTGCTGATCCGTGAGAGATTGCACCTTGGTAATTAGTACTGGTCTGTGAGAGGCTGTACAATTATGATTTACACCCCTCGAGGAGGGTTTTGGTTTGGAATTCCGGAATCATGCATTATGGCATATACGCATTGCATTAGGGTGCTTGGCACGCGAGTCATGTCTGTTATACTTTGATGATTGTATATACATATTCGGTTGTTGTCGGGATTTATCGTAATTGCTTTGAGGTGTGAAGTTGGGTTGATTAATTTTTAATGTATTTATGTGTTCATAATTGATTTAATGAATATTCAATGTGTGATTGAAATGTGAATTTGTGGAGATTAATTTGGTGTTAATTATGTGTTCATAATTGATAATATTAATGTTTGAAGTGTTGATTGATTCAGAGCCATTTTAGAATTGAAAATCTGCATTTTCTCAATTGTATTCGGCTACGACAATGTAGTTTGTCAAAACTTCACTTTTCAACGTTGTTTATGCATTTTTCGACATATGAAAACCCTTTCGAGGAGCATGCTAAGACGAAAGGTTCTTTTGAGCATTTAAAAATATAAGAAATTTGCTATGTGATATTTGTTAATTTCGGTTGGTGACCTTTACAATTATTGTGGAAATTTGGGCTTTGCCCTTAGATGAGAAACAGGATCATCCTACCGGTTAGTACCCTGGTGATGGGAAAGTAGTTAGTCATACCTGACTGAAGCTGTGTCAGGAGGATCTTGCGGGGCGCGTGGAGATCACCCGGGTTGTGTAGTTTTTGTAGCATGATCAGATTAGGTGGTTGTATAAGGACTAGATATCTTTCTTTTGTGATTATATTTATTTCATTTTGGAAGATTGTATCCATGTTTAAACTGTTTGATGTAGAAATACTTTGGATTCATATTTCAAAAACTATTCCGCTGCTTGTAAATTATATGACTTAAATGTCGTTGCGTTATGACTTAAACATTTATCCAAAGGAATTTTCCTTATTTATTTTCTTCGTCAAATGATTTTGTTTTGAAAAAAAAAATACACACTCGCTTTGAAAATCGGGGTGTTACAGTTACAGTCATCCAATATTGAACCCGAATA
Organism: Cicer judaicum; assembly: GCA_037974835.1. Lineage (NCBI taxonomy): Eukaryota > Viridiplantae > Streptophyta > Magnoliopsida > Fabales > Fabaceae > Cicer > Cicer judaicum. The sequence goes on along the minus strand of JBBPBS010000529.1, from coordinate 1,366,212 downwards.
AAACAAACACAAAAATAACATATTGAGGCCTTTTACAATGCTTTTTTAAACACAAGCGCTGTAAAAGACCCTTTTAAAAAAAAAGATATATTTTACAGCGCTCTTTCTAACAAGCGCTGTAAAAGGCCCTTTTAAAAATTAAATAAAGATACAATTTACAGCGCTTACATTAAAAAGCGCTGTAAAAGACTCTTGTAAAAGAACCTTTTAAAAGCGCTTACAGTTACGAAGTTCACTTAATTCAGATTCGAACTGAGGCCTTCCAAGTGTGAATTCTAGGGGTTAACGCTCAAGAGTAACTAATATTAAAGAAAAAAATTAAATATATGATAATAAATAATTGAATGTTGAATACTGTTCAAAAATTAAATATATGATAATAAATAATTGAATGTTGAATATTGTTCAATAATTAAATATATGACTATATAATTTATGGAATTCAAAAATGTGTTAATATTTATAATATAACTTTAATGTATTCAACAATAATTTTTATATTCTAAAAAAAATTAATAATATTAATTAAAGTTATATTTTAAAGAATAAAATAAACGTACCTAATAAAATAAAAAAGGTTATATTTGGTGTCTGATGGAGACCTTTTACAGCGCTTATTGGGAAAAGTGCTGTAAAAGAGCCTTCTAAAAAATTAAATAATGACCCCTTTTAGAGCGCTTATTTAACAAGCGCTGTAAAAGGTTTTAAAAATAACATTCATCAGACACCTAACTGGACCTTATCTAACAGGATTTTCTTCAAACACCTTGTACGCATTTTTCGCAAAAACACATTGTTAACAGGCTCTTTAACAAAAACACATTGTTAACAAAAACATCAGACTCAAATCAATTTTTCGCAACATGGCAAATGAACCTGAAGACCAAGTTTCGATTTAAGAAGGAATGTAAAGTGATAAAAAGGGTGTTGAACCTGAAGACCAAGTTTCAATTTAAGAAGGAATGTAGAGAGATAAAAAGGGTGTTGTTTCGATTTAAGAAGGAACCTGAAGACCTGGAGATTGTTTTGCTTGGAGGTTCAGCATAAAAGGAGTAAGCTTTGATGTTTGTGAAGAAGATGCATAAAAGGAGAAAAGTTTGGTGAAGAGGAAGAGTTTAAAAAATAACATAACAAAACACAAAAATAACATCAAAAAACAATAAAGCCTTTTACAACGCTCATTTAAACAAGCGCTGTAAAAGACTGTAAAAAAAACATTCATATAACATAATTAAACAAGGAGGTTTATTACAACGCTTGTTCAAATAAGCGTTGTAAAAGACTCTTTTAAAAATAAGCGCATATTTGAAATAAAGAGTCCTTTTACATTGCTTATTTGAAATAAGCGCCGTAAAAGACTTTAAAAAAACATTATGTAACATTCTCAATCAATGAGGTTTTTTACAGCGCTTATTTTGGAAAAGTGCTGTAAAAGAGCCTTTTAAAAAATTAAATAAGGACGCCTTTTAGAGCGCTTTTTTAACAAGCGCTATAAAAGGCCTAAGCCTTTTAGAGCGCTCTATGAAAAAGCGCTATAAAAGGGTTATATATATAACAGTAACCGCTTCAGTTTCCTCTTCATTACGTAAACTACACTATTAAAGCAACCTTCATCGTTCTTCTCTTCTTTTGCAAACCCTATAATCTCGTCCATTACAAACTGTATTTCCACGATCATCTCGTTCATTTCGAACCTTCTCCCATTGCTACCAATATATTTTCATTGAAATACGTAACCCTCATTACGTATTTCTTCAAACTGTTTTTCTGTGAACCTTAATTTTGTGATCTTTCTATGTTCGCTCTTTTCTTTGCATTTCATCTTTCTTCGAACCATTATTCAGGTATTGATGTTATTAGGTTTTTGTAATCATTAAAATGCATGTTGAGCTTGTTTAAAATATATATACTGATACGTGTTGAGCTTGTTTAGAATAATGCATGATGCATGTTGAGCTTGTTGATGTTACACTAAACTGCATGTTGAACTTGTTGTAGTTAAATGGATACAAACAAAGATTTAAAATGTCAAAAAGAAGAAGTTGGCACCACTAAGACTTATGAAAATGATGTCAAACGTGGTGCAACTATAATGCAAAACGTGATTAAAGCAAGGAGCAATGACACCAAGTTTGAGGTTATACTATACTATACTCTGTTTGCTGTGTATTTTTTTAGCTTTTTTTAATAGCATGTACTTACTATATGAGTTTATTAGGTTGGCTGGAATGAGAGTGGTCAGCCAATTGACCCCAACAGCTCTATGTTTGTAAGCTATATTGGGGCTGTTGTTCGTCAAAATATCCCTATTACGATTGACGATTGGAGAGATAAGGCGTTGAAGGATGCCAAAGATATAATATGGAATGACATTCAAGTAAATTTTTCTATCCACTCTTTTGTCATTTTATAATTTTTTTCATTGAATAGTATTCCCAAGGTAATTAATTACTTACTTTAATTACTTATGCATTAAACAATATTATATATTAACTGTACTTATGTTTTAACTATTGATTTAGGGTGTCACTTCATGCTTCCTATACTTGTCCTCGCCTACTCATCGGAAGGTGGGAAAAGGAAAATTGTACAATACTTTGGGAGAAGTATTGCACAATACTCCGATCCCTGAGGGCCATGTCAAAGTATCGCCTACTATTGCTTTCGAACCAACTGCACCGTTGCCGATACCGGACAACGACGGAGATATGCAGATTGGGCGATGCTATTGGTAGTTACGTGGCATGGCCCACAAACCTTGTTGCCCTCGATAAAATGCCTCCCAGAAATGAATCAGTCACATCTCCCAAAAAGGTTTGTCACATTTATTGCATAAGGTTTTGTCAATTTTTTCAGATTCAATAAACTAACATTTAACCTCATTTTTTTAGATCTAAACAAATAAACCACCCGCACATCCAAAAAAAGGCAGCAAACCTCAAAAATTGGAGGTTAATAAAGCTGCCAAACCACAAAGGCTGCCGGGTAATAAAGCTACTGCCAAACTTGCAGCAAGAAAAAAACTGGATCGGGGAAAATCGGTTGCCGCTGCTGCTCCTAAATTAAGTCAGCCATGCCTTGGTAAATACGGGGCGTGTCTTGACATCCAAGTAAAAAAGAACATGGGCAGCAGCGACGATTCGCGCATCGTACCCATGAATAAAGATATAGTCGGAGATGAGTATGATGAATTTCTCGAAAAGGAACACATATACGAACTTCTCGAACATAAGGAGCTTAGTGCTACTGTAATGAGCTTGTACATAAGGTAAAAAATACTTTTAATTTAATTGCATTTATTGGTAATTAATTAAATGTATTGGTAATTAATCTAGTTTAAAATTTTCATTGAAGATTTTTGTATGAGAAGGTCGTGTGCACGATGAAATTGTCAAATAAATACTCATTCTTGTCTCCGCACAAGATGTCGATGTGGAAACTCGATTCAGACAATGTAAAGAAATATATTGTAGATATGTTATTAGCAAATAAAGAAAAGGATAAATTGTTCTTCGCACCATATAATTCAGGGTACGAAATTTTATCTTTCTTAATTGATGACAATTTAATTTATTAGTTGTGTATAAACAAAATTGCTTAACCAATTTTTTGTTGTTGTAGGGCACATTGGGTATTTGCAATCAATGGGGTCTCTGAAGTTATATACTATTTGGATCCCGTGCATGGCGATTACAACAATCACTCCGAAGTAAAGACTATGCTCGACACGTAAGTAATATTCATTTATTTCTTACATATATATATATATAAATAATGTGTTTGTTCATGCTATAATAATCACATTTATTCATTCGATAGTGCCTTAAAAGTTTATCGAGCTCAAAGAGGTGCTATAGTGTCGAAGCAAAAGTCTAATAACATTACATGGATCCCAATAAAGTGCCCTCATCAAACAAACAACATCGACCGTGGGTACTACGTATTGAGATTCATGAAGGAGATTGTTGTCAACAATAAAACTATTATCCCAAAAACGGTACGGTATTTTCATTATATGATTTTCATATATAAATTATCTATATATGTGATACTAACTTAATATAATATGTTCAATTTTTATATTGCCATGGTTTGACAATTCCAGTCCATCATATTCTGAGCAAGATCTGATGGAATTAAAGGAAGAATGGTGTCAGTATGTGCTTGAAATGAAAATTATTTGATTTTCTGGGAAATAGCATGCTGCTGGGCAAGGGATCTGAATATTATATGGTAGCTAGTGCATATTCTGTATATTTTTTTAGTTATTATATGTATATGATCATAGGACAATATATAAACATGCATATGAATATGTAGTTACTTATATTGTAAAATACTATGTTACAGGGTAATATATATGTATCATATTATGTGAACTGCTTGTGAATTGCTTATAGTAAATTACTGTGTTACAGGGTAATATATATGTATCATGTTGTAACTTACTGATTCTGGTTGTGTTCTGTTGTCTGATTCAAAATTATTTTGGATAAAAAGATAAAAGACAGCGCTTTATAAAAAAATGCCATAAAAAGCTAAAAAGCGCTTTTCAAATATATATAGGGCTTTAAAAAATATATATATATATATATATATATATACATTTTACAGCGCTTTTTTGAAAAAGCACTGTAAAATGTGCATTGGGTGGACATTTTACAGCGCATTTTACAAAAAGCGCTGTAAAAGGTACACCAAAATATGAATTATGGGTATGCATATTACAGCGCTCTTTACAAAAAGCGCTGTAAAAGGTACACCAAAATATGAATTATGGGTATGCCTTTTACAGCGCTTCTTACCAAAAGCGCTCTAAAAGGTGCATAACAAGCGCGCTTTATATTTACATGATTTATAGCGCTTTTTTAAAAGCGCTGTTGTATCTTTTACAGCGCTCGATTCCACAGCGCTTTTTTTTTTTGAAAAAGCGCTGTAAAAGGCTTAAGAAAAGCAATGTTAAAGGCTAGTTTTGGCGTAGTGTTAAATACAAGCGCTGTTGTAAATATATTTTAAAAATAAAGAAGGATATAAGAGCGCTTTTTTGCCAAGTGTTGTGGAAAAAGCGCTATTGTAGGGTCATATAGCGCTTGCACATAATGTTTACAAGAATTTTACAGCACTTGTACACAAGCGCTGTAAAATGAAGCGCCCTAAAATAATGTTTTACAGCGCTTTTGGAGCGCTTTAAAAACAAGCGCTGTAAAATATAGCTCTCCCATATGATGTTACATAGCTTTTACAACACTTTTTGGACAAACGTTGTAAAAGATTACGCTTTCAAATAATTAAATAACCTATTAGAGCGCTTTTTTTACAAGCGCTGTAAAATACATGCACTTTCAAATAATTAAATGACCTATGAGAGAGCTTTTGTTACAAGCAGTTTAAAAGCCTTGCGCTTTCACATAATTAAAGGACCTATTCGAGCGCTTATTACACAAGCGCTGTAAAAGCATTCACTTTAAAAAAAATCATTTACTTTAAATAAATAAAAATAAATTTAAAATAAATTTACGAACCCTCATTTCCTCTACTCTGGGAATCGTCCTCTCCTCTACGTATTGTGCGACCATCTACTGCTCCTCCTTTATAAAAAATTAAATATGTTGTCTCAGGTACTGTATTTATTAATTTGTTGTTGCCATGAAAACTAATAAATTGTTACATGATAAATCATATAAAATCTTTTCTTTTTTGAAATTTGTTGATCTGTTCTGTTTTGAAATCTTTTCAATTTTGAAATTGTTACACAATAATGGACCTTGGTTTCCATTTTCCAATATTAGATATATGTACTATATATTGGTATAATGTTATTAGTAGCTTATTATTTTTGTAACTGCATTTATGTAGGTCATACAATATCGACCGGAAATGGATGTCTTCCAATCGATTGTCAAAAGAGTATGAAAATGAAGTGAAGGAGTTTGCAGTGAATAAAGCAAAAGATCCAAGTAGAGTTGTTTGTCCTTGTTTAAAATGTTGTTTTGGAAAATGCATTAGAGAAGATGAATTGGAAGGACATTTAGTATGGAATGGAATTGATCAAAGCTATACATGTTGGATAAGACATGGTGAGAAAAAAAGGAAACATTAATTTTGAGAATGGTTCGACATATGCTTCAACTGATTTCGACACAGATACATATGAGCCGGACCGAGTTGAGGAGATTGTAAAAGTAGTTGAAGAAGATCTTCGGGATTGTCCTAAAATGTTTGAGAGTTTGTTGAGTGATCTAGAGAAACCATTATATAATGGTTGTACTAAATTCACAAGACTGTAGGCGATATTAAAGATGTACAACTTAAAAGCGAGTAATGGATGGTCTGATAAAAGCTTCACAGAATTATTAACACTCTTAAGAGATATGTTGCTAGACGATAATGAACTTCCCAGTCGAACCTACGAGGCTAAACGAATTTTGTGCTCTATTGGCATGAGTTACGAAAGGATTCATGCGTGTCCTAACGATTGTATTTTATTTCGAAACGAATATGAATTACTAAAGGCATGGCCGAAATGCAATGTCTGTCGATATAAGAAGAAATAATCTACTCCAGAAAAAGTCGTGTGGTATTTTCCTATAATACCAAGATTTAGGTGCATGTATCGAATGAAGAAGATTCAAAACACTTGACATGGCATGCAGATGAAAGAATTAGAGGTGGAAAGTTTCGACACCCTGCAAATTCTCCATAATGGGCAAAATTTGATCACGAGTATCCTGAATTCGGGATAAAGTCAAGAAATCTACGACTTGCACTTTCTACTGATGGAATGAATCCACATGGTCTTCAAAGCATCTCACACAACACGTGGCCTGTGATTTTGTTGATTTATAACCTACCTCTATGGTTACGTATGAAGCGTAAGTTTATAATGTTGTCTCTGTTAATTTCTGGACCCAAACAACCTAGGAAAGATATCGACGTACTCTTGACTCCTTCAATTGAAGATTTAAAAATTATGTGGGAGACAGGTGTGAAAGTTTATGATGGGTATAAGAAAGAATGTTTCAATTTGAGGGCTATGTTGTTTGGCACAATTAATGATTTTCCAGCATATGGTAATTTATCAGGATATAGCATTAAAAGTCAACGTGCATGTCCTATATGTGAAGAGAGTACAAATTGAATGCGATTGAAACATTGTAAAAATAATGTATTTCTTGGACATCGTAGATTTTTACCTTATAGTCATCAGTATCGTGGGTCGAGAAATGCATTCAATGGAAAATCAGAGGAAGGTAAAGCTCCTTTAGCATGGACTGGATATCAAATACTTGAAAAAGTACAAGGTTTGACCAATAAATTTTGCAAACCTTTTGCGGGGAGCTGGTCAAAACTGGGTGGAAGAAAAAGTCAATTTTATTTGAATTGCCATATTGGAAGTCATTGTATATAAGACATTTCCTCGATGTGATGCATATTGAAAAAAATGTATTTGATAGTGTTATTGGTACGTTACTCAATGTTCTAGGAAAGTCTAAAGATGACATCAATGCAAGATTTGACTTGGTCGATATGGGAATAAGAAATGAATTGGGTCCCGTAAAGAAAGGAAATTGCACATATCTACCTCCAGCAACTCATACTCTACCTAGAAAGGAAAAAATCATTTTATGTAAATTTCTACACGAAGTTAAAGTTCTAGAAGGATACTCTTCAAACATTAAAAATTTGGTTTGTATGAAAGACCTCAAGTTAAAAGGTTTGAAGACCCATGATTGTCATATTCTAATGGAGCATTTGCTACCAATAGGTATACATTCCATTTTACCTGAAAAAGTTTGACTAGCCTTAACTAGATTATGTTTCTTCTTCAGGGAAATTTGTAGTAAAGTGATCGATCCTCTGAAATTACCGACATTGCAGAGAGAAATTGTTGTTACTTTGTGTGAGCTTGAAATGTATTTCCCACCCTCATTTTTTGATACAATGGTTCACCTTACTGTCCATCTGGTTAAAGAGATACAACTTTGTGGGCCAGCTTATATAAGATGGATGTATCCGATAGAACGATATATGAAAATATTAAAAGGGTACGTAAAAAATAAAAGTCGACCAGAAGGTTGTATTGCTGAACGATACATTGTCGAAGAGGCTGCTGAATTTTGTACTGAATTTTTGTCCAATGTTGAATCCATAGGGCTTCCCAAGTCTCGTCATTCGGGAAGAATATCAGGAGAAGGGATAATTGGAAGGAGACTGCTGACTATATCAAGGACAGAATGAGAGCAGGCACAATTGTATGTTCTGCACAATGATGATGAGGTTCAACCGTATGTTACAATACACATGGATCAGTTATCTCGTTTGAACATGAATAGGAATCAAAACTGGATAACTCGAGAGCACAATCGAAGTTTTATAACATGGTTAAAAAATCACATAAAGTCAAAATTTGATATAGACCCCGGATCAATTTCATAGAGATCGAGGTGGCTAGTAAATGGTCCGAGCTTACATGTCTTTTCTTACACTGGTTATGTTATTAACGGCTACACATTTTATACCAAAGAACAAGATGATCAGACCACTATGCAAAATAGTGGAGTCACTCTTGTAGCTGAAGCGATGCTTACCCAATATATGTAAATCTATCATATTTTGGGGTTATCGAGCGCATATGGGAGTTAGACTACACAATGTTTCGTGTTCCCATATTTGGTTGCAAGTGGGTCGATAATAATAATGACGTTCGGATTGATGAGTCAGGATTCTTGTTTGTTGATTTTAATAGGGTGGGATACAAATAAAATAAGTGATGATGACAATAATGATGAAGATGTTGGTAATGATATTTTATTTGCAGCATCACAACCACATGAAATTGATTCAAATGATGATGGTTTATATCATAGAGATGATCATGATGTCGGAATTTGGATTAATCCATCGTTTCGTATCGTTATTGGACAAACAAATGTGAATTCCACTAGGAAAAGAAGAAGGGAATCTTAATGTACATGTTTAATTATTTTATATAAGCCATGTAATCTAAACTGAGTTCATGTAATTTAATTGTTTGATCTTAATGTACATGTTTAATTGTTTTATATAAGCCATGCATTTGATTGTTTTGCTTATATTTATTTTCTACTTATATTTAGCTTGATCTTAGTATTTTATACTAAGTTCATGTAATGTAATGTACGTTTGACCTGCCATAACTGATTTTCTGCTTACATTGAACTTGAAAACTTTATTTTAGTACTGGGAATTCATCTTGAACTGATCATCCCAATATGAATTGACCATGTAATTTAGCATTGATATATATATATATATATATATAAATATATATATATATATAGGTATTTAATTAATTATTTGGAAGAAAAAAAAAATCCAAATATAGGTATTTTAGTTGAACTGAACTGAATATAAACTAGTAATTTTACAGCGCTTTTGTCCACAAGCACTATAAAAGCCTTTAAAATAAAATAAGGACGTCACAAAGCTTTGTTTTATACCAAGTTAAAAGGTCTTTTAAAAAAACACTCATACAACATAAGAATACAAAGAGGTCTTTTACAATGTTTTCAAACAAGCGCTGTAAAAAAGCCTTTTAAAAATAAAATAAGGTGGTCATTTACAACGCTTTTCTAACAAGTACTGTAAAAAAGCCTTTGAAAAATAAAATAAAGAGACCTTTTAGAGCGCTTTTCTAACAAGCGCTGTAAAAGGCTTTTAAAAAAACAGACATATAACATAAGAAAGGCTTTTAAAAATAAAATAAGGAGGTCTTTTAGAGTGCTCTTTTAACAAGCGTTGTAAAAGACTTTTAAAAAAACAGTCATATAACATAAGAAAACAAAGAGGTCTTTTACAACGCTTTTCTCACAAGCGCTGTAAAAAAGCCTTTTAAAAATAAAATAAGGAGCCCTTTTAGAGCGCTTTTCCAACAAGCGCTGTAAAAGGCTTTTAAAAAAACAGTCATATAACATAAGAAAACAAAGAGGTCTTTTATAGTGCTTTTCTCACAAGCATTGTAAAAAAACCTTTTAAAAATAAAATAAGGAGGCCTTTTAGAGCGCTCTTCCCACAAGCGCTGTAAAAGGTTGAGGTCTTTTAGAGCGCTTTTCCAACAAGGCTTCTAAAAAAGCATTGTAATAGGGTTTTATATATAACAGTAAACCGCTTCAGTTTCCTCTTCATTACGTAAACTTCATTATCATCTCCTCTTCGTCGTTCTTCTTATTGTGAACCCTATCATCTCTCCCATTGCGAATAATATTTCCACGATCATCTCTCTCATTGCGAACCATATTTCCATCCACGATCATCTCTCCCATTACAAACCATCTCTTCTCATTGAAATACGTAACCCTCATTAAGTATTTCTTCGAACCAAACTTCAGTTTCTACGAAACGTATTTATGCGCATTTCTCCTACGAACCCTACGTGTTCCTTCTCCAACGTATTTCGTCTCACTATTCAGGTATTGATGTTATTAATTTTTTGTTATCACTAAAATGCATGTTGAACTTATAGTGATACGTACTTAGACTACTGCATGTTGAACTTGTTGAAGTTATACTAAACTGCATGTTGAACTTGTTGTACATAAATGGATACCAACAAGGATTTAGATTGTAAAAATGAGGAAGTTGTCAACACTAAGACTTACGAAAATGAAGTCAAATGTGGTGCAACCATCATGCAAAATATCATAAAAGCAAGGAGTAGTGGCATAAAATTTGAAGTATACTATACTTTGTTTGCTGTTTATTTTTTATCTTTTTTGAAAGCATGTACTGACTATATGAGTTTATTAGGTTGGATGGAATGAGAGTGGTCAGCCAATTGACCCCAACAAGTCCATGTTTGTAAGTTACATTGGGGATGTTGTTTGTCAGAATATCCCCATTACAATTGATGATTGGAGAGATAAGGCATTGAAGGATTCGAAAGATATACTGTGGAATGATATACTAGTAATTTTTTTGATCCACTCTTTTGTCATTTATAATTTTTTCCATTGAAATACTTTACTCAAACTATATCTTTATTTCATTTGTAGACTGCTTTTATTCTTGACGAGGTGAGAAAGAATTACGTCTTGAGAGAAAATACACCAAGATTGTAGATCTCACCTCTCACATTTCTATCTAAAAGATCGTGAAGGAAAAATGAATGCTGAAGCTCTAAGAATATATAAACGTTATATATCAAATGAAGAATGGAGCGCATTTGTAGAAAAACGTTTAGATCCCGCGTTTGTTGTAAGTGATTAATTTATTATCATTTGTGTTTTATTATTCATATTCATAGCGTATTTTAAATTTTTACACAATTGTTATTTTTTTATATACAATATAAGTAAGGCAAATCGCGAGAGGGAAAAAAATCCAACGCACCTGTACAAAAAATCACATATGAGATATGCACGTCTAGAGCAAAAACTTGTAAGTAATTAAACATCATTTTTATATAATGTGGTACATGATATTATAAACTATAGTTTCTAACTAATATATTGTTTAGGATCTTAATGAATAGCTACAAGACACCCAATCCAATCAACCGTTGGGTCCTCATATCACTTTAATATTTTTTAATATTGTATTTTAAAAATGATATTGAACTTATCTTTTTAATCCTACGTGAATTTTAGGAGAATCTCGAACAAAGTTTGGAAAATCAAGATGACAACAAAGCTAGTTGCAAGGACATTCTCGGTAAAGTGTTTAATGTTCCAGAATATTCCGATCGCGTGAGGGGGAAAGGATTTGGCTAACTCCTAAAATCTATTTTTCACAAGAGAAGCGCCAAAATCCATCCAATGAGGAAGTAATAGAGAAGCTCAAACTTCTATCAGAGCAAGTGGCACTCTTGGTGAAGACGAATAAAGATAAGCAACTTCCGGATCAGCTCCAACGTGAAATACAAATGGAGGGTGAAAACGCGAGTTGCAACATTGGTCTCAAAAGTCTTCCCGAGGTAATTAGTTACTCACTTATGTAATTACTTATGTATTAACCATACTTATGTATTAACCATTGATTTAGGGTGTCACTGTAACACCCCAAATTTTATAATAAATTATTTTTTTAATTAAATATTATTGTAGTAAATAATTTGATGTTATATTTATTTATTTTATAATTTCAAATATACTCTAATAATGATAGTATTTTAATGTGATTATTTGAAAAATATAAGTATAATTATAGTGATTATTTTGAATATGAGAATCTTAATTATTAATGTATTTTAAAAAAGATTAATTACTTTATTTTATAAAATATTAGGTTTGAAATATTATTAATATTTTAGAAATTAAATTGTGTTTAAAAATTAAAAAAAAAATGAGAAAGATGTGTTTTATGGATTAAGCCTTTATGCAAGAGTAAAATTTAATTAATAATAATAATATTATAGAAAAAAAAGAATGAGAACAAATACACATAACGCGTTTCCTCCTCCTTCTTCTTCATGTAAGCACCACCATAACTGTTCCCCTCTTTCTCTTTTTCGTCAACCACAACCTTTACGGTGGATGCCTTACAAAACTGAGACCACATTCGTGATCGTTGTGACCTCCTATTTCATTCTCAACTTGAATCGCAAGTTGAAACGTCTTATTTCTCTTTGTCAAAAATCAAACCTCCACCTTTTGATCAAGATTCTGGGCACCATGGCTATCACCAACAAAAACCAAGGCCATATTTGGACTCCTCAAAACTCTCTCTTCCATTACCTATGCTTGAAATCACCAATTGTTGCATTTAAAAAAAATGGGTTTCCACCCTCGTCGTGACTGTGTTGTCGAATTCCGGCTAGTACGTTCATCATCCTGAAAAATTGACAGCGTTTTTGGATTCCACTGGCCAAAACCTTCAAGAAGCACTACTTATTTGCACGTTTCAGCGAAGTAGACGTCGGACCCTATCGGCGCTCCAGCGTGTCGCTACGTTTCATTGACTATGCAAATTCATCGATGCTTTTGGATTCGTTTGTTGAGTGTTGTCGATATGTGACGGCTGCTGAAATTGTTCAGATTCTTATATCTTACAAAAGCGTCAAACTAAGATATGAGGTGAGAGAGAGTTTGAATTCATGAGTGTAAATTAAGTGAGATGAACGGGAAAACCGTATTTCCCATAATTCATTCGGGGCTGCCTACGTACGGCTGAAGCCCTTTGAGAAATAATTGACTAATGAGAAAACTTGAATTTGGTGAGGTTAAAAATACGAGTTAGAAATTTTTATAGGGTGTTGTTTGATTTAAATTTTGAAGATTGTGTGGTAATTAAGTTATTGTAGAATTGTGTATTTGATGTATTCCATATTTTATTTATATCTACCTTGACATTGTTATATGATATAAAATGTGATGAATTATTATTAACTTAGTTTTAATGGAAGTAGTGTGTGAATGATTTAGTATTATTATCTGTGAGTGAAAATTGTATATTGTTGGAGTTTGTGTATTATGATGATAAATTTTGAATGTAATATATAACTATGAAAATATGCATTGATGATTAATTGTTGACTTATGATGTTACCACCTTGATGAATATCATAAAATACATGTTGTGTTTTATTGAATAGTGATGAATTCGACATGTGTCAATGATGGTTCTCTTAATGGAGTGAGTAATATAGGCCAACGAGGGAAGAAAATAAATATTAAGAACTTGTGAAGTGAAGATTATTTTGTCATCATATAGGTAGGGTCTGACAAGCCTAGTGATTCCAAGGAAGTACAACTGAATGAGCCTGATCGTGGCGGTTTGCTATCGAGCCTTAAGGCAAGATTGTTAGACCTTGGAGGTATACGGGTGGGGAATTCCTAGGTGACTTGGAGGCAGCACTCCAAATGTCGGGAGTTACCACACAACACACGTTTACCTCGACTGTCACGTATATGTGTATCGGGTTGAGTTGAGGGAATCTATGAGGACATGGCCAAATTGAATTGTCTGTCCACTTGCATGGTGGCATGGTATCAAGCCTCCTAACCAAGTACTTCAGAGTTAGAATGGTACCAAAGAAAGAGGACGAGTATAGATTATAAGAGCATGCATAACATTACTTGATTTGTGTGTTTACTTACTTGATGTTGTGGATTGTATCAATGTTTTACCATGATTATACTTGCTGATTGTGATTGGATACGATACGGTGTTTAATATATTTCACGAGTTCTTCTCAATTATTTTATACTATTACATGTTTTCGAAGCTCACCCCTCGTTGCTTGTGTTTGGCACTTGCAAGAGCGCAGTTATTTCAGGTTATCGGTTGGTGATCCACGCTTTGATAGGTGATACTGGGTGGGAGTAATTTTTCGCATTTTATTGAGTTATGAACAAATTTAGATATCTGTAAATTCAATCGATCAATTGTGTTATTTTTATTTTTTATTCAAATGTAGAAATTAATTGTCTCTATGTTTAGAACGTGTTTTTATGTCATAAGTTTTATTTAATAAATCTCAACTATATTCGACATTCAAGGATTTTTAATTGAAAATTTTTATGCAAGCATTTTGTGTAAGTGTGAGTATGACGTCTTGAACCTTATAGTTCTATTTAAAATTTGTATACTCTATTTTGAAATCGCTGCGAATCTCTTTTAAAACTAACGCATTTTACCTTCTATTTCAATTTGGGTTTACGGTGTCACAACCACTCCTTGCGTGTTGTACTTATCCTCCCTTACTCATCGCAAGATCAGAAAAGGAGCACATATACGAACTTCTCAACCATTAGGAGCTGAGTGCTACTGTCATCAGCTTATACATTAGGTAAAACTTACTTTTAATTGCATTTATTGGTAATTAATTTAATTTAATTGTAATTAATCTAATTTGAAATTTTCATTCAAGGTTTTTGTATGAGAAGTTGGTGTGCATGTGCAGATTGTCAAGTAAATATTCATTCTTGTCTTCGCATAGGCTTTCGATGTATAAACTCGATCGAGTATTCGTAATGAAATACATTGTAGATATCTTATTAGGAAATATAGAGAATGATAAGTTGTTCCTTGCACCATATAACTCAAAGTACGTAATTATATATTATTTATTTATATCTTTTTTAATTTATGAGTTCTTAATTTATTAGTTGTGTAAACAAAATTGCCAACCAAATTTTTGTTGTTGTATGGCATATTGGGTGCTATTTGCAATCAATGCGACCTCTGAAGTTATATACGATTTAGATCTCTTGCACGACAATTACATCAATCACTCCGATATAAAGACTATGTTCGACACGTAAGTAATATTCATTTATTTTTTACACGTATATATATATATATATATATAATGTGTTTGTTAATGCTATAATAATTACATTTATTTATTCGATAGTGCTTTACAAGTTTTTCGAGCTCAAAGAGCTGCTACAATGTCGAAGCAAAAGTCTAATAACATCACATGGATTCTAATAACGGTTTGAAATATATGCCTTTAAAATTTCATTTACAATCAATGCACAAATATTTTATTGACTTATATGTTTTATTTTATAGTGCCCTCGTCAAACTAACAACATCGACTATGGGTACTATATATTGCGATTCATGAAGGAGATTGTTGATAGGAATCAAACTATTATCCCAGAAACGGTACGGTATTTTTATTATTTGATTTTCATATATAAATTATGTATATATTTGATTCTAACTTATTCTAACTTATATTGCATAGTACTTAGACAATTCCATTCCAACATACTCTGAGAAAGATCTAATTAAATTAAAGGAAGACTGGTGTCAGTATGTGATTGAAATAAAAATTATTTGTTTTGTTGGGAAATAGCATGCTCTAAGGGATCTGAATATATGGTAGCTAGTTATGTTCTGTGTAATTCTGTTTGTTATATGTATATGAATACGGCACATTTAAAAAGTTGTGAATACGTAGTTATATGAATCTGTGTAGTTGTACAATATATAAATATGTATATGAATATAGTTCTGTTGTTGTGTAAAGTTATAAAGTTATGTTATATAGTTATGTTGTTGTGTTGTGAAATGATTGTGTGAACTGATTTTGGTTGAAAATGATTTCGGAAAAAAATTAAAAGACAATGCTTTCTAAAAAAATGCCATAAAAAACTAAAAAGCGCTTTTTAAAAATTTCATTTACAACGTTTTTAAATAAAACTAAAATAAGAATGCATCTTTTACATCACCTTCTACAGCGCTTCTTTAAAAAAGCGTTGTAAAAGGTGCATAATAATGCGTATTTTGAATGCACCTTTTACGACGTTTTTTCAAATAAGTGTTGTAAAAGGTGCATAATAATGTATATATTGAGTGCACATTTTACAACGCTTTTTAAAATAAGCTTTGTAAAAGGTGCATAATAATGCATTTATTGAGTGAATATTTTATAGCGCCATTTTCAATAAGCGCTGCAAAATGTGCATAATAATGCATATATTGAGTGCAAATTTTACAGCTCTCTTTTCAATAAGCGCTGTAAAAGGTGCATAATAATGCATATATTGAATGTACCTTTTACAACGCTTTTTCAAATAAGTGTTGTAAAAGATGCATAACAAGCGCGCAATATATCTACCTATTTTATAGCGCTATTTTATTTTAAAAACCACTGTTGTATCTTTTTACATCGCTCGATTCTACAGCATTTTGTTGTTGTTGAAAAACCGTTGTAAATGACTTAAAAAAAGCATTGTAAATAATCATCATTTTATAAAAATTTGAACAAATTTTAAGTACATATTTACCTTATTCATATTACATTACCTTTTGTACAAATATAAATAAATAAATATTCTCTCTTGTCCGGTCTCCTTCTTTCTCTTCAGTCTCCCTCTCCATTTTTTTTTTCTAGATTACTCTTTTGTACTAAAAAGGCTAAAATTTTCGTTCGTAATGCACTAAAAAATTTCAGGCTACTCTTTTATACTTATTATTAATTTTATAAGAAATTTTAATAACTTCAACTCAATCTTATTTATTTTTTAGAATTTAGTTTCTACTCTCAAAAATCAATATATATTAAAAATTATAGAAATACTTAGAAACAGTCTTTGATAGATGATTTTTAAATTTAAAAATAAATTTAGTGTAAGACTAATATATTCCTTAATATTGTCAATTTAATAAATTTAAATAAAACATTATCTGAAAAATGTGTCATAGAGTAAGTCAACATTTGCATGATATATATATATATATATATATATAGACTTAATCTATGATGTTTATTTAAACTTATCAAATTGACAATATTAAGGAATATATTAATTTAATTTTTTGTTGTAATTAATAATCTATAGTTTATTAGTGGGTCAACGATCAAGTGACTATTTTATTAAATATTTAATTGTACATATAAATTTTGAAGATTAAATTTAGAAATTAGTTTAAAGAACAACAACAAATTTCTTTATTCAGTATTTGAATTATTTGGAAAAATTATAAATTCAAATACATAAACATTATATATAATGTTTAAAAAGGTTCATATTTAATAATTAATAAAACTATAATAATAAATAAATTATTATTAATGATAATATATATAGATAGATAGATACCCCTGAAAATACATCATTTCAATTTCTTTAATCTTTTGTAAAGTCATAATAAAATCTACAATGAAGATGATTTTGAAGTTTGTGATGGTGGTCTTTGTGATTGTGAGTACTTTGATGGGAAGCACACAAAGTACTCGTCACGATCTTAGTGAAATTATACAACAGCAAAGTAATGTCGAATATCAACCATACAAATGGTGTTGCACCAAATGGATTAGATATTGTTGTCACACAAAACACGATTAAATAAAGCTACAAATTAAAATTATCTTATGCAAATTACCTTGTGACATATCATAAAGCTATGAATAAAAATTATGATTAATTCATTTTTGTTGTTTTTAATTATTTTCAACATTCAATTTTGCAGCATGTGAGTTTTATTTGTGTGCATGAGCAATTCTTTATTCTTTTTCTTCTAAAGAAACGACATGATCAATTTTATGTAATAATTTCTACTTTCTACGCTAATTAAATTTATAAGAAAGTAAAATATTCGTATATTATTAATTGGAATGATATGCTTTAAAATAGTATTTGGTTAATCCCTAAATCAAACAATCTTTGTTAGTTGATAGTTCCATTGCTGATAATTGTTTATAATTGCTTTTATTAGTTAAATAAATTTGTCAGAAGCCTTAGACAAGACTTTTAGCAGTTTCCCTAATATATCTATAACACAAGCCTTATACAAAGGGTCCTCTTTTATTTTTATTGCTTTCATAGTTAGCTTTATGCTCATGGAGTTAGAAGAAATTTATGCAAATTGAGAATTATTCAAGGCTGCAAAAAGATTACAATTCTTTGAATGAGAGTACTAGTCAATGTTTGAATGAAATATTCTAATTACTTAATAATAAATTTAATTTCTTTATAGATATATATATTGAGTTACAAATATTCCAATTATTTCAGTGTGAGCCCAAGATAATTGTGACCATTTTGTAAAGTAAATCTTGGTCATGACCACAATAGACGTCCTAATTGTTTTTCCCTTACAGATGTATCGTTAAAGTTGAAGTTGAAATTCCCTCGATCAGAATCCACATGGAAACAAAATTAAAAGAGGCAGAGTGGGTTCAATCACCATTTGATCAATTGAATCTCATAGAAGAAAAAAAAAATGATAGCTCAATGTCATGGTCAAGCATATAAAAAATGACTTGAAAAAGCCTAAGAGAAAAAGGTATGTACTAGAGAGTTTCAAGAAAGAGACTTAGTGTTCCCTGAACTACGAAAGACCATATGTTATAAAATAGGCTTTCTCTAGGAGAGCTCTAATACTCATAGATATGGATGGAGAGGAGTTTCAACTTTCAATAAATTCAAATGCAGTTAAAAAATATTATGCTTGAAAAAAAATAAACAAAAAAAGTAATTGAAAAATGGGTTGGCTAGAATTAGAACATGAAAATGCGACTTAGGCAAAAATTTGAGCATCCTAAATGATTGAAAACTAGGAAGATCGGTCCATATAAAATATTTGGATAGTATATATATATATATATATATATATATATATATATATATATATATATAAAAGATTCAAGCGGTTAAAACTGAAGCAATTATTATTCATTGAAGCAAACCAAAAGGAGTCCTGTATTATAAGAATAATCAACGTTTGTTTTCCCTGCAACTAAAGCTAAATACATTTATCCAAACATTGTAATCCCAATTATTTTGTTCCCAATGTTGTGAATGTAGTTTTTCCAGTGTTTTAATTCGATGTTGTACCCTATATTCTTTCTAAATTAACTTAGTTTCATGGTAGATTATTCTAACATTTTAAAATGTTATTTTATGATATTAAATGTTGGAATTTGAACTTTGTAGAAATATAAAATAAAAACAATTAAATTTTGTGACACATGAAAAACATATACATGGGAACTCGATAGATTCTCAATATATATGGGTGCAAAAAAAAAAGGAGGATAATCATTTTAAACAATGAAATTTATTTCATCTCAAGAAAAGGGTCACTTGATATGTACTAGACTTATCATACAAAAATAGCTGATATCTTCATTTATCCATTGAATCTTGTGGGAGTATAAGATTATATAAGGATCGAGGAACTAAAAAGTGAACAAGAATTTATCTATATTGCATAACACATTATCTATGCATTTAACATTTATATTTTTAATATCCTCACACATGATCTATGCATCTTCTTTCATATTTTATATAAACTCAATAACCTTGTGCAATGCATAATGAGTGAATCATGCATCTCTTATATTTATACTCAACTACATTTATGTTACATTGTTCATTATACATTTGAGTTGTTATTATTATAAACATAGTTTGCTTTTTTAAAACATTTCTCTATACATTTACCTTATTAACTAGACCTATATATTGCTTATGGTCTGCATTTTCTATCCATGTCGATCTACGCACCAATAATCAATCCAAAGACGATCATTTTTTCTTTCATGTTGATATATGCATCATTAACCAATTTGAAGACGATCATTTATATTTTTGTCGATTTACGCATTGATAACCAATTTGAAGATGATCATTTATGTTTTTATGCATCGATAACTAATCCAAAGACGATATCTTTTTATTCATGTTGATCTAACCAATTCGACATGATCATTTACTTTTTTGTCAATCTACGGAGGTAAAAAATATGGAGACGACCATTTTTTATATTTGAGGTCATTTGTTTAGTTTTCCATTCCATATCATATTCTCATTTACTCTATCGTTGAGAACTAATCGAGTTTGATAATATCTTTATACAAAATTTTAGTCTTTATATTTAATTATCTTTTACAACAATAATATTCATATTTTCTATTAAATATAATAAAACAGGGCCACATGTAGTATCCCAATTTTGTCCGACCAATTAAAAATAATTTCAAAATAATAATATGTTTAATAAATATTTTACAATTATTATATTAAATTCAAAAATAATCACCATTTTGTAAAAACCTAAACAAATTTTAAGTACATATGTACCTTATTCATATTACATTAACTTTTGTTCAAATATAAATAAATAAATATTATCTGTTGTCTAGTCTCCTTCTTTCTCTTCAGTCTCCTTTTTTTTCTTCTAGATTACTCTTTTGTACCGATAAGGCTAAATTCTTCGTTCGTAATGCACTAAAATTTTCTAAGCTACTCTTTTATACATATTATTGATTTTTTAAGAAATTTTAATATATAACTTCAATTTAATATTATTTATTTTTTAAAATTTAGTGTAAGACTAATATATTCCTTAATACTGTCAATTTAATAAGTTTAAACAAACATTATCTGAAAAATGAGTCATAGATTAAGTCAAAATTTGCATGATATATATATAAATATATATGTTGATGTTGACTAAATCTATGATATTTTTTTCAATTTATTAAATTGACAATATTAAGGAATATATTAATTTAATTTTTTGTTGTGATTAATAATCTATAGTTTATTAATGGGTCAACGATCAAGTTACTATTTTATTAAATATTGAATTGTACATATAAATTTTGATGATTAAAATTAGAAATTAGTTTAAAGAAAGACAACAAATTTCTTTATTCAGTATTTGAATTATTTGGATAAATTATAAATTCAAGTACGTATACATTATATAGAATGTTTAAAAAGGTTCATACTTAACAATTAATAAATCTTTAATAATAAATAAAATATTTAATCAAATATTATTTAATGGTAATATATATTGATAGATAGATACCATTGAAAATACATCATTTTAATTTCTTTAATCTTTTATAAAGTTATAATGGAATCTACAATCAAGATGATTTTGAAGTTTGTGATGGTGCTCTTTGTGATTGTGAGTACTTTGATGGGAAGCACACAAAGTACTCGCCACGATCTTAATAAAATTATACAACAACAAAGTAATGTCGAATATCAACCACACAAATAGTGTTGCACCAAATGGATTGGATATTGTTGTCACACAAAACACGATTAAATAAAGCTATGAATTAAAATTATCTTATGTCAATTACCTTGTAACATATCATAAAGCTATGAATAAAAATTATGATTAATTCATTTTTGTTGTTTTTAATTATTTTCAGCATTCAATTTTTCAGCATGTGATTTTATTTGTGTGCATGAGCAATTCTTTTTTCTTTTTCTTCTAAAGAAACGACATGATCAATTTTATGTAATAGTTTCTACTTTATACGCTAATCAAACTTATAAAAAATTAAAATATTTGTATATTATTAATTGGAATGATATTCTTTAAAATAGTATTTGGTTAATCGGTAAATCTAATAATCTATGTTAGTTGAGAATTTCATTGCTGATAATTGTTTGTTGCTTTCATTACATTTTCATAATTGCTTTTATTAGTTGAATAAATTTGTCAGAAGCCTTAGAAAAGACTTTTAGCAGTTTCCCTAATATATCTATAACACAAGCCTTATACAAAGGGTCCTCTTTTATTGCTTTCATAGTTCTCTACATGTTGCAATATTTATATTTGTAAAGGTTTATGTTCATGGAGTTAGAAGAAATTTCTGCATATTGAGAATTATTCAAGGCTGCAAAAAGATTACAATTCTTTGAATGAGAGTACTAGTCAATGTTTGAATGAAATATTCTAATTACTTTATAATAAATTTAATTTCTTTATATATATATATATATATATATATATATATATATATTGAGTTACAAAATTATTTAAATATTATTTAA
>JBBPBS010000529.1:1311357-1343682 GCA_037974835.1 Cicer judaicum | reverse complement strand
AACAAAAAGATATTAATTCATAAATCAATTAGTTAAGAGAAAAATATGTATTTGATTAGTTGTATGTCGCTAACTATACATTAAAAATTATTGGTTAAATATATTTTTTTCTCTCTTTATAAAATTTTAACATCTTGAATTTAGTTGCTATAAGAAACTTTATACATATTTTTTACGTAGCAATATTTTTTTAGTTGCTATAAGAAACTTTATACATATTTTTTACATAGCAATATTTTTTAAGTTTAAAAAACAGTGCAATTTAAGTATTTCTTACGTAATTTTTTCCAGTTGTAATTTATTGTTACGAATATAATTAAACAATATTAAATATTTTAAAAATATTTAAGAAGTTTCATATTTAATAATTAATAAAACTATAATTATAAATAAAATATATAACATCCAGTCATTTTATTTTATTTTTATATTTTTACTTTAAGTGTAGAAATAATTGTTGATGATATTATTTTAATTTTTGGTAATAATAATAATAATAATAATAATAATAATAATAATAATAATAATAATAATAATAATAAAAGGCTCGAATGGCAACGTTAAAAATAAGTTTCATGGATTAGTTGAAATGTCACGTCCCCACTTAATACACACGTTCCCCACTTTCCACATTTAATATCACACATTCCCCAATTAATATCACGTTCCCCACTTTTTCCACTTAATATCATCCACACTTTTCCTATTTAATATCACGTTCCTCATTTACTACTACATTTTCACATTTCCTCAATATCCACTTAATACGTTACCCATAAAATTGAATAAAACAAAACGGACGTCTTCTATTCAAAAAACGTTTTGCGATTTTAGGAAAGAAGAAGAGGGAGACCATTTTGATAGAAAAGGCAACCACCAAAAGAGAAAAGAGAAGAGTAACTCTATTCCCGAATTTATTAAATCAGTATCAGAAAAATATCGATTGCACATTCGTTAACCGTTTGATCGGGCTGATTTTTGGACAACATGTTCGCAACATTCAGATCCACGTTTTCACTGATCGGATCGGCGGAACGACGTTCAGAGAGGGAAAAATCGTGCTCACACAACAGCAGGTGTGAAATGAGTGAGAGAAGGGTTTGTGAAGTATAATTCTAAATACAACTTTAGTAACGGTAAGGGCATCACTCCATTCGCTTTCCTACTTTAATTATATGTGACATAAATGTACAGTGATGTTGTGTATTGGTTCTAATTGTGTGTTATCTTCAAAATGAATATTAATAATGGTTGTGTTTGACATGTTCAAATTGTTGAAAATGAATGTTATGTGATGCGTTGTTATAATTGTTGTGTTTGACATGTTGTAGTTATTCAAGGTGATTACTTTGGGTCTAAACTAGGTTGATTTAGAACAAGGTTGAATGATTTTCGACGCTCTAGTGCAGTGATCTATATTGTTACTAATAAAAGTGTCTACATTCATGCATTCATAGTTGTGTGGTGCGTCTATAATTGGTTGGAGCCCATAGTTGGTGGTGCGTCCATAATTGGTTGGAGCCCACAAATCCTTGCGAAGATTTTGAGTTAGTGGTGTTGCATGGAAGGACCCACGAAACCCTTGCGGGGGAGGTGATATTCTGAAATCATGCATTGACATATAGTCTAACAAATAGAGTGTGTATTTTGGTTGATTTGTATCTTTGGTGCGTTGTGAGTTTTAACTATTAAATGAAATATATGATTTATTTATATTTTTGCTATAACAACTATATATGCATGCATATTTGCTCTGTATTTGTTATTTGGGGATGACCCTTACATTTGACAGGACGTCATCACATATAGTGTTACTTGAGTGAGTAATGTCACGATCAACCCAATAGGAGAAATGTGAGGAAGTACAATAACATCCAGTTGGAGGCTCCGAGATACTTTTGTATCGGTGTTAGACTTGTTTGTTGAGTTTTCCACAAGTCCAAAGTTTATGACCAACTAGGATTTATGTTTGGGTAGTAAAATATCGATAGTTTTGACTATAGGAGTTTCTTTTGTTTAACGTATTAAATTTACTTTTAGTAATTGCAAATGCTCTAATTCATTATTTTTGAAATATAAATAAAATAGTTATTAAATGATTTTAAAGTAAATGAATATTTAAGATAATCATAAATAAATAAAAATGAATTTGTAATGTTACATTTGAATTTCGTTAATTAATGTCTCGAAAAAGCGGGATGTTACAAAATACTCCTTAAAATAATATTTAATGGTAATTCATGTATCGATTATTTAACAGAAAAATGCTCATTTGATTATTTGTATGTCTCTAACTATATAAGAATATCCTTTTTAGAAAATATTCTTTTTTAAAAAATTCAATGATAGACTTTCTCCTATTTAAAATGGATTTTGAAATAGCGTATGATTCAATAAAGTTGGACTATTTGTGTATGATCATGTGAAAAATGAATTTTCCAAACATGTGGAGGACTTGGATAATAGAATGTATGAGTATGACGTCATCATCTATATTGGTAAATGGAAGTCATATTAATGAATTCCAATGGAGTCGTGGTATTTGGCAGGGGATCCTCTATCCCTTTTTTTGCTTTTGATAGTAGTTAAAGGTTTAAATGTATTAGTGAACGCTTTTGTGGATGCGGGTTTGTTTAAGGATTTAAACTTCGTGAAGAGGATGCCTTTAGGGTGTCTCATATTCAATTCGAAAATGAAACATTGATAATTGGAGAAAGAAGTTGGTCAAATATTCTCGCATTAAAAGCTATTTTTCTCTTGTTTGAATTGGTTATTGGTCTTGAAGTTAATTTGCATAAGAGCTCTCTATTGTGGGTAACAATATTTCCCAGTCTTGGATGGAGGAAACTGCTAGGCCCCTTAATTGTAAAGTGGGTCATACGCCTTTTAAATATTTAGGGTTTTCAATTGGAGGAAATTTGATATGCTTATCCTTTGGGATCCTGACGATTGATATGATTCGTGCTAAGTTGTTTGGGTGGAAGACTCATAATATATCGATGGGTGGCTACTTGATTCTTTTTAAAGTCGCTTCTTCTACCATATCGATTTACTTTATTTCCTTCTTAAAGGCTATGACACGTATAATCTTTCAAAATGAATTGATCTTTAAATCTTTTGTGTGTGTGTGTGTATGGAAAGGAAGTGGGTTAGCTTGTAAAATACATTGGGTTAATTGAGATTTAGTGTAGGGATGACAATTAAATCCAGACCTAGTGGTTACCTGCAAAAAAAAATCCACAATGGGTAGGATAAAAATCCGCATAATGAGTATAGACTTGGAGACGGGTAATTACCTGCAAAATTAAACATGTATGGGTGCGGGTATGAGTACTATAGTATCCACCCTGCCCCACACCCGAACTTATATAAATATATTATCTATTTATTTACTTTTTATATTAGTGTTTAGTTTAGTTAGTTGTTTTCTTTTATGTTTTAACATTTACTAATATCATTGGATCACTACAATATTTATAATTGAAAGCTAAACGTTTGTAAACTTTTTAAGAATCTAATTATGATAAATAGGTAAGTAATTGTGATTTTATAACTAATAGTTATGTATTATTAATCGTGACTTTATAATTATACTTGCAACTTCATATCAATTATCTTAAATAATATTGTCGTATGACTTACAACTTCATAAAATATAATTATGGATATTTAAATATGTATTGTAACGAGTGTTCATTTCAAATATTTGAGTTATAAAATATTTTGGTTTATAATATTTTATGATTGGATTTAAGATATTTGATTATTTTTTAAATTTAATCACAACAATATCATTTATTTATCGATTTTTTTAGTTAAAGCGTGGGTAATGGGTATGGGTATGGGCACTTAGGTACCCGGAGGGTAAGGATACGGGTATTAAAGTTGATACCCAATAGGATACGAGCACGGATATGGGTATGTGCATCAGCCTCGTGAGGAGGGTGGGTTTGGAGGTTGAAGGTGGAAAGGGAAGGTTTGCATTTTAAGTTGATTTCTAATAAATTTGGGTGGGGAATGTTTGGTAATGGGAGGAGTAGAGACAAGGAGTCGATTTGGTGGAGATACATTCAACTAGTTAGGGAAGGGGTAGGAGGGGGACAAAAGGATTGGTTTAATAATTACCTTTTTAGGATGGTGGGGGACGAGCATTTTACTTCATTTTAGAAAGATATATGGATCTGTGGTAAATATGTAAATGTTAAATTTGGTTGCTTATTTAATTTGGCCTTCGACAAAAATGTAATTGTGGTTGATGTGTAGGGTATAAGATTTGGGCTTTGTGATGTAATATGGGTGTGTAGAAGACGTATTTTTCAATGGAAACATGAAGTTTTGTCGGAATGTACTTTTATGTGACATAACTTTATGTTGCATGATCAAAAGTTAGATAGGTGGGTGTGGAGAAATATTGGAGATTACGAGTACTCTGTAAAAGACATGTCTTGATAATTTCCCTCAATGTCTCTCAATCATCTATATTTCTTCTAATTTTATATTTTTTTTTTCAATTTTTTCTTGTTGGATCGAAAGTTTACATCATGCATGTTACATTGTAGACAAATCTAAATAAAATGATCTGATATGTTATGGAGATATATCAAAATTAATATTTTGTGCACTTTTATTGATCACTTTTAATCTTCATGAATCTCAATGACATATCAATTGATTTTAGATTTGTGAAAAATACTAACGTGCATGATCTATCTGATATAAACTTTCAATTTAACAGAAAAAGTAAAAAAAAAACGTAAAATTGAAATAAATAAAGTGTAAGATCTTTTCTTTTCCACGATAAAGTGCTCAGTTAAGAGATCGAGCTCTGATACCAATTGAAGTTGTTGAAAAACACAAGAAATTGGAGTTTTATTTTTGTTTTCCGTTTTCAAACTATTTTAGATTTTCCTTTGTTATTTACCACAACATTCAACTTACTATTAAAAGTGATTTGGAAGAGGTAAGTTTGAATCATAAAAAACTAAGACACAATAATTAAAAAAGACTAAAGAGACACATATTTTTATACTAGTTCATAATAAACTATTGCTACCTCTAGTCCTCACCATATACAAAGATTTTGCCTCAATACAATCAATGAATTAATCCCTTATTTCCAATAAATAGTTGTACAAGTCTTCCTTACTATTCCTCTTCAGGCTTTGAGTATTTTTCTCTAGCCTCTCCAGATTTTGTTTCCTAGAATTGTTCTTCAATATACTGTGAGAGTTGTTGTACATTTTCAGGTACCTCTTTGAGGATGAGAGAGGGTTTTACCACTTTCGAGTTAATTTACATCAACTCTATTTGTGTCTGATTGACACAAAGTATGTTTCGAGGATTCTAAGTCTCATTGAGATGATTTTACATATTCAATCCTATATTAGTTCAACTGTATGAAAACACTTTGACTGATCTACATCAGTTCCAATAACTCTCTACTGAGAGAATTTTTCATTAAGGTTTTTGGATGTGTTCTTGCTTTTCCAAAATTTCACTATATGTTCTTGATTGAACCATTTCATCTTAAATACAAGGAGGAGGAATCCGCTGAGATATTATTGTTGGAAGTCCTTTAGGGTATAGCCTGTGTACTTCATTTTGCATCAAGGCTGCTTGTATCTTCACGTATTTCGGTAATAAAACCATTGAAGATAAATATATTCATGGAGCTCATAACTGACTCCCATAAATCACTCATTAAAATATGTATCACAATCAAAGGAAACATAGGGTACATGATCAAAGGATAGAACAATCATAGTATTATTTTATAGACCATTAGAGCAAACATGTTATCAGAGGATGCATATTATCAGGAAGAGCTTTACTTCCAATCCAACCTTGGTTTCTAATTTGATCCTAGTTACTAAATTCTTTTATTGAACTATTACCGAATTGTCTTTATTATTCTTGCCTTAATTTCTTAGTGATAGAACCTTTAATTTCAAAGTAACCTCTCATTCCTTAGTGGATTTATTATTAGAATTAAGCTTTACAGTACAAAAATTCTCTTATTAAACTATTGCATCTGCAAATAATTTAATTGGTTTCATGACTTACATCTATCACTAGAAGACAATATCATGAATTTCTCATCTCAAGCATTCGTAAAGTCCACTTATGTTTCAAAACACGAATCGTAAAGTAGTTGAAAGTTGATTAAATAATAAAAAGTATTAAGCAAAGAGATGAGAAAAATAATTCAATAAACATATTCATATAACTAGAAATCAAATCAAACAAATAAGGGTTTCATCTTATTTCACTCATCCCAAACAAAAACAGTTTACTTACGCATGAAATAGATACAAAAGATAGAGATTAAAAAAACATTACAAGAAAGATTTATAAATGATTCTTGATAAAACTCCTACAATGGTGTTAAAACCAACCTCCTCCAAGTTTCTTTGTTATGGCACAAGTCTCCAAACATAAAATTAGTCAAAAAGATTCATAGAATGTGAGAAAGATGAATTTTTATGCATTCTACAGCGTGCCAGTTGCACTCGAGTGCTCCTGAGTAGAAGCAAGATGTCGAAATACTGTAGAAATGTGCCCCAAGTGCAATCATTTGTGCTCCAGCGCACCGCATCATATGTTTGACATTTAATTCATTTGTCTCCTCTTTTGATTCCAAATTTGATTATATTTTCTTCATGAAAGTTGTAGCCATGAATTGTAGTTTTCATTTGCACTTTGTTTGACTTCAAATGGACATCTGCAACTCTAGATATGGCTAAATTACTCCACATAGATCGTGTTGTTTTCTCACCAAAAATCCAACACTACACTAAAACAACGAAACAACACAAAACTGATATACTCTCCACTTAATCAAGGAAATAAGAACATAAATATTTCATTAAATCTAAAAACTAAAATCGACAAACTATATCAAATAACTCCTTAAATTAACTAATGATTAAAAATAAATAAGACTAAAAACAATGAAAAATATGCATATGGCTAATTGCTTGGGATAATGAATTTGGTTGAAAGGCTTGAACCTCGCGACGGATCGTTGTCTCGAGGCTGGAGATGAAGCAACTTAAGTAAAAGGGGGGAGATAACCCTACAAGGTGATCTGCCAATGTCTCAAATTGATTTTGATATTCTTTGACGGAACCGGTTTAGCAGAGCCCCCTTAGGGGTGAAACGAGACTCCAAAAAATGAAGGAAATCGGCCATGTTAGCAACTAACCGTTAGCGTGCATCCATTGGAACCATGTCAAAGCTTCCCCCTCCATGTAGAATGCCACAATACACAGACATTTACTGTAATAGAAAATCCATGTTGAATCATAATTGCACCTATACCAAGCCCAAATGCATCAATCTCCAAAACAACTTTCTCTACAAAATTTGGTAGGGCCAAAACAGGCGCCTCCATCATGGCACATTTAAAAATCCACCTGAGTGGATCGGAGTTGTCAAAACGAGGGATGTCTAATTTAATGGAGGTGGACAGGAAAGGAAGAATTTTAGTGGATTAAAGGGAAAATTCAGGTGGACCAAGACAAGCACGAAGACCATGGAATTCAGTGGTAAGGGTAGCAATGTTGGTTTGAATATTGATTTGGAATTGTTGCTTGTTGTGAATCATTTGGTTAATGGAAGCAGAAATGCCATCAATGGAAGGACGAGGTGGTGAGGTCATGGTAATTCATAACCCTACAAGGTGATCTGCTATACATGCATACCAACCGTCGGCTTGTTTAAGCATCACCTGCCAGGGACCTGAACAATTGATGAAGAAAAATTAGTTCATCATTCATATCACTAACAAATAAAAGCATATTAGTTTTACAATAAGAAGAATCAAATATAGACTAGCTATCTGGTCTTAACTGTTGGCTAAACAGGCATTTCCAGATCCATTACATGAGTGAATATCCATAACCTTCCTTTTTATTGTTGACAATTTGACATCAATGCCCTGCTTTTTTTAGGTTATATGGATTTCTTGCCTTTAGTTACAATATAATATGCACCAGAAAAGGGTAAGGACTAAGGACAACAAAGTCAGATTTTGATTATTCTAGGTTATTTGCTTTAAGTCAAAGAAATTTAGCCACATCAATAAAGCACTGACATTTAATGAGAAATAGAGGAAATACGACCATGCTCCTATTTCCCTCAACAATTAAGTGTTTCTAAGTAAAAAAAAAAACAAATACCCTCAAGTCCAAAGGGAAGCGCGTAATCACATTTATCTCTTCTAGAAAATCACCTAATGTTGTTACATAACCTGGAAATGTGGCCTTCCTTGTAACTTCTGGTGTTAATAATAAATAACTGGTAAATAGCAGTAGTTTATGATACTTCTACAGCAACTTTTCTCAGAATTGTATTTCACTTAAGTTTTAGTTTTTATTAACATTAATATTTAATTTATATAATAAGTATCTCAGTATATATGTAGAAAATTTAAGTAAATAGTGTGGTGCCATCACGCAGCAGCACATGCATGCATAGATACCCAAAAAATATATAGCCGTACCAGGGTACTGGCGGAATATAGCTCCACTGTAATTGACAATGTAAGGTACTATGGGAATATAGCTCCACTGTAATTGGTGGCTACCTGCTTTATTCCTCAAGTGTTATGGTATGTGATTATAGTACCGCACATGGGTTACGATGTTTTTTCACCAAAACGTAGCACTGCGCTAAATCAAGGAAACAATACAATATTACGCAAAATGGCTGGTTAATCAAGAAAGTGATAGTATAAACTCCTTATTTTAATCGAAATACCATTTATTTAAAATACCTCTAAAACAAACATTAAATTGAAAGAAATAAGCTAAACAATTTACTCAAAATGACTTTAAAAATAATGATTGATGAAGGTTCATCAGTATGATTTTATCCTTAGGTTTGTCAAGATAAATGAGTATTAAACTAGTATTAGTCTATTTTACGACACGAGCTAAGAGTGGATTGTGACAACAGATGTAGATGTTAAACTCAATAAATTGCAGAATTTCACATGCTGCCCCAAAATCATATGAAAGAACTCAAGTCATGTATTATTATTGCACATTACTCATCACCAATGAACAAAATAACGATCCTACTAGAGAATCCAAGATCGATTCGGTTAGAAACCCAAGAATTGAACTCCAAAGAAAAAACACTTTTTACTAAGAAATAGAAAAGAATAGGAGAAAAATATCTCCTCAAAGGTTTCCCATCAGAATAGAGTTTCTACTCTATTCACAACTTTTCAATATTCAAATGATGTCCTTTCTAACTCCAAGACCTCTCTTTTCATACATGATAATCCTAATTACCTCCTCAAAGGTTTCCCCATCAGAATAGAGTTTCTACTCTATTCACAACTTTTCAATATTCAAATGATGTCCTTTCTAACTCCAAGACCTCTCTATTCATATATGATAATCCTAATTACCTCTTTTTCAAAACAAACAAAAAAACTATTAAATAATACAGTTTTCAAAAGTATTAATAATAAAACTACTAATAATTCTTTTCTCAGTCGAAAACCAATCATGTTTATTTTAAGTAACAGCTACTAATGAGAGGTAGCACTAATTCCACACATGTCATTAAAACCACCCTTAACAATCACACAACATGCAACACAGTACTATTAAGAAAGCATAGAATGTAATTAAATTTACAAATGGCATCTCATAACCAGTATCACCACAAAATAAAACCATTAATCATCCATAACAATTAAACCAAACTAAAACTACAACCAAATATAACCATAAGTCATACTAATGAAAGCAAACACGTAGCCAAGCCATAAGTCAGAGCAAATACAGTAAATACAGGCTAATAAAGACAAGTTAAATATAGTAAATTCATAAACAGCCTAATAAAGACAAGTTAAATATAGTAAATTCATAAACTTAAATATAGTTAAATATAGTAAAATCAGTCAGAACCTAAGAGTGTAGTATCAATCTTGCTTGAACTGCAAGAGACTGCAACAATGCTCAGAATTTCATGCCATTTATAACCCGTCCTTCTTCAAAATCCTCTTCAGAGATATTAGAGTTGCTCTTTTCATATCAGGCATGTTGAAAGCTGATGGTCTGGACATGGAACATATTCCTATATATTCAACAACAGAAGAACAAGCGTTGTGAAGTGTGAGACGAGAAACTTTTGTGCTGTGTTTACCAAACTTTTGCTTTTATGAATGCAAACCATACTATATTATGTTTTTTATTTATTTATATATGATTATTTGAGATGACACGGGATAGTTTTAATAGGTTTTTTATATACAAAATGATAAATAAAATTATCATTAATAAATAACATCATATCATATTTTCTAAAGTAATATATAAGATTCAAAATTATAATTTAAATTGAGGTGTACTGTGATTATTTAACTCTAATAAAAAAAATTATATTGTATTTACTATAAAATTTTAATTCAAAATTTAAATATTATAAAAAAAACTAAAACATCAATTTTTTTAATAATTTTTAATATATAAATACATATATTATTAAAGTAAAGGTTATTTACCTTCAATAATTAATATAATATATATATATATATATAATATAAAAAAATTAAAAATTTGAAAGAACAAAAATACCAAAATTTCAATGATAGCAGCAACTTTATATGAATAATAAATACATCCGAGATATTATTTGTATGATACGATAGTTATCAGTAGTCTATTCCAACTTAGTCACGTATTGGAGGTTGATTTTCCAATGAGCAACATAACCCACAAATTCCACTTTGCATGAAATTCCACTTTGCATGAGTTGTTTATCATCATACGGCAAAAATTGCATGAGTTGTTTATCATCATACGGCAACAATGATTCTATTAAATAAGGTCCATCATGTTATATTATTTTTAACGATTTAATTTTTAAAAATTATATTAAAATTTTACAATTTTAATTTATAATTAATATTTAATTTTATTATAAATTAAAATATTAATTAAAATGATTTAATTAATACTATTATATATTATTTTAATTTAAATTTAAAATAAAATTGAACTTAAATTTTTATAACAATACGACTTTGGAGACTAATTTACTTATTAACTCATCAAAATATTGTCGAATCAATGTTTCTCTATAACAATCTTCTTCAAATAAGTTGTTCAGAAAATTAATCTACGAAAAATAGTAAGTTGTTCAGAAAATTAATCTACGAAAAATAAGTATGGACAGCATAATAAAATAATGACATGCTCATACTTTGAATAGAAGGGAAAAAACACCGAAACAACCCATGAAACCTGTACTCATAACTCAACCTTATTCAGATACTAAAAAAAAGTGTATTAAACATGGAAAAAAACTTAAGTGTTCTTAGTAAGAAGTTGCATTGCATGTAATAAGAACTTAAGTGTTCTTAGTAAGAAGAACTTAAGTGTTCTTAGTAAGAAGTTGCATTGCATGTAATATTTATTTCATGACAAATAGTATAGGAAATATAGATCTCACCCCATTCTTTTTTATTTTTTTATTTATATTATAGGATCTATACCTTTAATTATGTATTAATAACACTCTTGATACCATAACAAGCAAGGGCATTTCTCTAGTTTGTGTTATTTCTTCTTTTTTATATTTATGTTTCATTTGTTTAGAACAAAAAATTATGGTATTTAATATTATATAATTTATTTAAATAAAAATTACACCGCGAGCTAACAAGAGTGGTGTTTTTCAGTATAGATTTAAATAGGATTTTTCAACATGGTCATTTTTAAACATTTTGATAGGTCTAGTTTTATCGCAGTGAGTAGTCAATTCTTGAGTTTGAACAATAGAACTCCAATTAACCAAGTGATCAATTGAGTTAACTACTTTTTGCACACATTTTAGTAAACAGTGATTTAATCAAATGTGCTAAAAAGACTAATATTAAAAGTTTCATAAAAAACAAATAAGTATAAAGGCCTCTTTAAAAATATTTTTATATATTTTATTTTTTAAAAGTTATTTTATAAATTTGATTTAAAGATCTATTTTAAAGAATATAAATAAATATTTTAAATTTTAAATTATTAAAATAAAATTTTTGAAATGTGAATCAAACAAGTTCTAATTCTCTTTGTTAGAATCTTCTCACTCTAAATTAAATATTTTTTTTAGGTTACCTGAGTCAAAAAATATTGAGCCAAAAATAAGCAATCATTTAATATAAATCTACATTTGAGCTTAATAAATTATAAGGTAAATTACATTCGCGATCCTTTAACTTAATTTTAGGTAACGTTTTAGTTCTTTATATATTTTTTATTTTAATTTTAAGTGACAATTTGATATGTTATGTTTTAAAATGTCAACAATATTGTCTTTTTTTTTATAAAAATTCAAAAAAATCATCAAATTTTTCAAACAAAATCCATAAAATTCATTATCATCTTCAATAAAATACAAATTTAATCAATTTCATAACTTAAATCTTGAAATAAACTCATATTTTTATTCTTTATTTGATGTTGTTGAAGATGAAAATATGAGCGTATTTGAATATTTGAGTTTTGGATTTGATAAAATTTGCATTATATTGAAGATAATTATTAATTTTATGGGTTTTAGTTGAAAATTTTGATGATATTTTTGAATTTTTATATAAAAAAAGATAACATTGTTGAAATTTTAAAACATAAAATATCAAATTGTCACTTAAAATTAAAATAAAGTATCAACACCACCGATATAATTTAGCCTAAATTATATTAATAATAAACTATTAATACACTTTACCATTAGATATTTTTCATAGGTATATCTCTGACCATTTGAAAGCACATCACATAAAACTCTTAAAAGTCAATTTAAAAAAAATAAATAAAAATATGTAATGATAGCAAAAAAAATAAGTGCCACTTTTTTTGTTACAAAAGAAAAAATAGTATTAATAATTAAAATAATTAAACTAACAATAATTCATTTCTAAGTCGAAAATCATCTTGAACACCATCTTCAACACATTCAACACCATCTTTTCAGTTTAGTCAATTTTTTCATTGAACATAAGGAGTCTATTCTAATTATTTTAGTGTGAGCCATCAAGATAATTGTGACCATTTTGTAAAGTAAATCTTGGTCATGACCACAATAGACGTCTTAGTTGTTTTTCCCTTACATATGTATTGTTAATAAAGCATCATCATATATCACCATATCATTTTTCAGTCATTTAATTTAAAATATATAATTTACAATTTACAATTTACAATATTATTGTTGATCATTGCTTGAACGAACATGTTACGCATTAGTGTGGTTATCATATTCATCAAAAGAGAATTGATTTGTCGATGTGACTTGCCAAATAAGATTATTGTTGATAACACGATCAATCTGAATAACAAAATAATGAAGGAGTTGTGTGGTAGTATCAAAATTCAGCACCATAATTCTTCTCCATATCGTATAAAAATGAATAAGATTGTAGAACAACAAATAAGAATATCAAGAAAATCTTACAAAAGATGGTAGAGATGTATAAGGATTGACACAAAATGCTTTCCTTTGTATTACATGGCTATGGAACTTCTCTTCGCACCTCAACAGGGGAAACTCTTTTCTAATAAATGTATGGAATGGAAGCTGTACTTTCTATTGAAGTTGAAATTTCATCGATCAAAGTCTTGATGGAAACAAAATTAAAAGAGGTCGAGTGGGTTCAATCTCCATTTGATAAATTGAATCTCATAGAAGAAAAAAGAATGATAGCTCAGTGTCATGGTAAACTATATAAAAGACTTGAAAAAGCCTACGAGATAAAGGTTTGTACTCGAGAGTTTCAAGAAGGAGACTTAGTGTTAAAGCATTCCCATAAAAAAAGATTCTCGTGGAACATTGACCCTGAACTACAAAAGAACATATGTTAAGAAATAGGCTTTCAATAAATTCATATGCAGTTAAAAAATATTATGCTTGAAAAAAAATAAACAAAAAAAGTGATTGAAAAATGGGTTGGCTAAAATTAATACCTGAAAATGCAACCTAAGCAAAAATTAGCGCATCCAAAAGGATTGAAAATTAGGAAGAGCAGTTCATACAATATATATATATATATATATATATATATATATATATATTTAAGAATCAAGCGGTTCAAACTGAAGTAATTATTATTCATTGAAGCAAACCAAAAGGAGTCCTATAATATAAGAATAACCAACGTTTGTTATCCCTGCAACTAAAGCCATTCATCCAAACATTGTAATCTCAATTATTTTGTTCCCAATGTTGTGAATGTAGTTTTTCCAATGTTTTAATTCGATGTTGCACGTTATATTCTTTCTAAATTAATTTAGTTTCATTGTAGATTGTTCTAACATTTTAAAATGTTATTTTATGATATTAACTGTTGGAATTTGAAATATGTGGAAATATATAAAATATTTTAAATATTTTGACACTTGAAAAACATATACATGGAAACTCGATAGATTCTCAATGTATACGGGTGCAATAAAAAAGTTGTGTGATCATTTTAAACAATGAAATTTATTTCATCTCGAAAAAGGAGGGTAATCATGGGAACTCGACATATTCTTAATGTATACGGGTGCAAAAAAAAAGGAGGGGAATCACTTTAAACAATGAAATTTATTTCATCTCGAAAAAAGGGTCACATGATATGTACTAGACTCATCATACAAAAACAAATGTTATTTTCATTCATCCATGGAATCTTGTGGGAGTATAAGATCATATAAGGGTCAATTAACTAAAAAGTGAACAAAAATTTATCTATATTGCATAACACATTATCCATGCATTTAACATTTATATTTTTCATATCTTCACACACATGATTTATGCATCTTCTTTCATATTTTACATAAACTCAATAACCTTATGCAATGATAATGAGTGACTCATGCATCTCTTATATTTATACTCAACTACCTTTATGTTACATTGTTTATTATACGTTTTCGTTGTTATTATTATAAACATATTTTTCTTTTTTAAAATATTTCTCTCTACATTTACCTTATTATAAATAGACCTGTATATTGCTTATGGTCTGCATTTTCTATCCATGTCGATTTATGCATCGGTAATCAATTCAGAGACGGTCATTCTTTCTTTCATGTTGATATATGCATCGGTAACCAATGTGAAGACGATCATTTATATTTTTGTCGATTTACACATTGGCAACCAATTTGAAGATGATCATTTATGTTCTTATGCATCGATAATCAATCAAAAGACGATATCTTCTTATTCATGTTGATCTAACCAATCCGACACAATCATTTACATTTTTATCAATCTACGGCAGTAACAAATATGGAGACGGTCGTTTTTCAAATTTGAGGTCATTTGTTTAGATTTCCATTCCATATCATATTCTCATTTACTCTATCATTGAGAGTTAATCGACTTTGATAGTATTTTTATACAAAATTTAGGTCCTTATATTTAATTATTTTTTACAACAATAATATTCATAATTTCTATTAAATATAATTAAACAGGGGCACATGTACTACCTCAATTTTGTCCGATCAATTAAAAATAATTCCAAAATAATAATATGTTTAATAAATATTTTAAAATTATTGTATTAAATAAAAAAAATCATCATTTTATAAAAACCTGAACAAATTTTAATTACATATGTACCTTATTCATATTACATTACCTTTTGTACAAATATAAATAGATAAATATTTTCTCTTGTCTAGTCTCCTTCTTTCTCTTGAGTCCCCTTATCCTTTTTTTTCTTCTAAGTTACTCTTTTGTACTGATAAGGCTAAATTCTTCGTTCGTAATGCACCAAAATTTTCCAAGCTACTCTTTTATACATATTATTGATTTTTTAAGAAATTTTAATAACTTCAATTTAATATTATTTACTTTTTAGAATTTAGTGTAAGACTAATATATTCCTTAATATTGTCAATTTAATAAGTTTAAATAAACATTATCTGAAAAATGAGTCATAGATTAAGTCAAAATTTGCATGATATATATATAAATATATATGTTGATGTTGACTAAATCTATGATGTTTTTTTCAATTTATTAAATTGACAATATTAAGGAATATATTAATTTAATTTTTTGTTGTGATTAATAATCTATAGTTTATTAATGGGTCAACGATCAAGTTACTATTTTATTAAATATTGAATTGTAATATAAATTTTGATGATTAAAATTAGAAATTAGTTTAAAGAAAGACAACAAATTTCTTTATTCAGTATTTGAATTATTTGGATAAATTATAAATTCAAGTACGTATACATTTATAGAATGTTTAAAAAGGTTCATACTAAACAATTAATAAAACTTTAATAATAAATAAAATATTTAATAAAATATTATTTAATGGTAATATATATTGATAGACAGATACCATTGAAAATACATTATTTCAATTTCTTTAATCTTTTATAAAGTCATAATGGAATCTACAATGAAGATGATTTTGAAGTTTGTGATGGTGCTCTTTGTGATTGTGAGTACTTTGATGGGAAGCACACAAAGTACTCATCACGATCTTAATAAAATTATACAACAACAAAGTAATGTCGAATATCAACCACACAAATGGTGTTGCACCAAATGGATTGGATATTGTTGTCACACAAAACACGATTAAATAAAGCTATGAATTAAAATTATCTTATGCCAATTACCTTGTAACATATCATAAAGCGATGAATAAAAATTATGATTAATTCATTTTTGTTGTTTTTAATTATTTTCAGCATTCAATTTTTCAGCATGTGATTTTATTTGTGTGCATGAGCAATTCTTTTTTCTTTTTCTTCTAAAGAAACGATATGATCAATTTTATGTAATAGTTTCTACTTTATACGCTAATCAAACTTATAAGAAATTAAAATATTCGTATATTATTAATTGGAATGATATTCTTTAAAATAGTATTTGGTTAATCGGTAAATCTAATAATCTTTGTTAGTTGAGAATATCATTGCTGATAATTGTTTGTTGCTTTCATTACATTCTCATAATTGCTTTTATTAGTTGAATAAATTTGTCGGAAGCCTTAGAAAAGACTTTTAGCAGTTTCCCTAATATATCTATAACACAAGCCTTATACAAAGGGTCCTGTTTTATTGCTTTCATAGTTCTCTACATGTTGCAATATTTATATTTGTAAAGCTTTATGCTCATGTAGTTAGAAGAAATTTCTGCATATTGAGAATTATATATTCAAGGCTGCAAAAAGATAACAGTTCTTTGAATGAGAGTACTAGTCAATGTTTGAATGAAATATTCTAATTACTTAATAATAAATTTAATTTCTTTATTTAAATGAAATATATGATTTATTTATATTTTTGCTATAACAACTATATATGCATGTATATTTGATCTGTATTTGTTATTTGGAGATGACCCTTACATTTGACAGGACGTCATCACATATAGTGTTACTTGAGTGAATAATGTCACGGTCAACCCAATAGGAGAAATGCGAGGAAATACAATAACATGTTATCTTAAATACAATAACATGCAGTTGGAGACTCCGAGATACTTTTGTATCAGTGTTAGACTTGTTTGTTGAGTTTTCCACAAGTTCAAAGTTTATGACCATCTAGGATTTATGTTTGGGTAGTAAAATATTGATAGTTTTGACTATAGGAGTTTCTTTTGTTTAACGTATTAAATTTACTTTTAGTAATTGTAAATGCTCTAATTCATTATTTTTGAAATATAAATAAAATAGTTATTAAATGATTTTAAAGTAAATGAGTATTTAAGATAATCATAAATAAATAAAAATGAATTTGTAATGTTATAAAATGCTCCTTAAAATAATATTTAATGGTAATTCACGTATCGATTATTTAATAGAAAAATGTTTATTTGATTATTTGTATGTCTTAAGTATATAAGATTATCCTTTTTAGAAAATATTCTTTTTTTAAAATATCAATGATGGAAAAATACAAGTTTCTTTTTCAATAAAGCCTTTAATATAAAGTAATGTTCACAAACTTTTCAGTTTAGTCAACTTTTCTATTGAACATAAGCAGAGTATATTCCAATTATTTCAATGTGAACCATCAAGATAATTATGACCATTTTGTAAAGTAAATTTTGGTCATGACCACAATAGACGTCCTAATTGTTTTTCCCTTACACATATTTCATTAATAAAACATCATCATATATCACCATATTATTTTTCAGTCATTTAATTTCAAATATATAATTGAAAAATAAATCGCACTTTCATTTTGCTAATTCCAAAAAATAAAAAAGTTAATCTCTGTAAAGTTTCTAATTTCATACGAATTTTTATTGTAGGATGGATA
Source organism: Cicer judaicum (assembly GCA_037974835.1). Classification (NCBI taxonomy): domain Eukaryota; kingdom Viridiplantae; phylum Streptophyta; class Magnoliopsida; order Fabales; family Fabaceae; genus Cicer; species Cicer judaicum. Next base: position 1,325,383 of record JBBPBS010000529.1, on the reverse strand, counting down.
TACAAAGTTTTATCCAAGGTACTTGTCATTAGATTGGAGAGAGTGACGAGTAAGCTAATTATCGAAACATAATATGCTTTTATTAAAGGGTATCATATTACGAACGAAATCCTTATTGCATATGAGTTGGTGGATAAAGCGAAACATAGAAGGAAAGACTTTCTCCTATTTAAAGTGGATTTCAAAATAGCGTATGATTCAATAAAGTTGGACTATTTGTGTATGATCATGTGAAAAATGAATTTTCCAGACATGTGCAGGACTTGGATAATAGAATGTCTGAGTATGACGTCATCATCTATATTGGTAAATGGAAGTCATATTAATGAATTCCAATTGAGTCGTGGTATTTGGCAGGGGATCCTCTATTCCCATTTTTGCTTTTGATAGTAGTTGAAGGTTTAAATGTATTACTGAACGCTTTTGTGGACGCGGGTTTGTTTAAGGATTTAAACTTCGTGAAGAGGATGCCTTTAGGGTGTCTCATATTCAATTCGAAGATGAAACATTGATAGTTGGAGAAAGAATTTGGTCAAATATTCTCGAATTAAAAGCTATTTTTCTCTTGTTTGAATTGGTTATTGGTCTTGAAGTTAATTTGCATAAGAGCTCTCTCTTGTGGGTAACAATATTTCCTAGTCTTGGATGGAGGAAACTACTAGGTCCCTTAATTGTAAAGTGGGTCATACGCCTTTTAAATATTTAGGGTTTTCAATTGGAGGAAATTTGATATGCTTATCCTTTTGGATCCTAGCGATTGATATGATTCATGCTAAGTTGTTTGGGTGGAAGACTCGTAACATATCGATGGGTGGCTGTTTGATTCTTCATAAAGTCGCTTCTTCTACCATATCGATTTACTTTATTTCCTTCTTCAAGGCTCTGGCATGTATAATCTTTCAAAATGACTTGATCTTTAAATCTTTTGTGTGTGTGTGTGTGGAAAGGAAGTGGGTTAGCTTGTAAAATACATTGGGTTAATTGATGTAGGGATGATAATTAGTTCCAGACCCAGTGGTTACCTGCAAAAAAAAAATCCACAATGGGTAGGATAAAAACCCACATAATAAGTATAGACATGGAGACGGGTAATTACCTGCAAAATTAAGCGAGTATGGGTGCGGGTACGGGTACTATAGTACCCACCTCGCCCCACACCCGAACTTATATAAATATATTATTTATTTATTTACTTATTATATTAGTGTTTAGTTTAATTAATTGTTTTCTTTTATGTTTTAACATCTATTAATATCATTGGATCACTACAATTGAATCACTACAATATTTATAATTGAAAGCTAAACGTTTGTAAACTTTTTAAGAATCTGATTATGATAAATAGGTAAATAATTGTGATTTTATAACTAATAGTTATGTATTATTAATTGTGACTTTATAATTATACTTGCAATTTCATATCAATTATCTTAAATAATATTGTCGTATGATTTAGAACTTCATAAAATATAATTATGGATATTTAAATATGTATTGTAACGAGTGTTCATTTCAAATATTTGAGTTATAAAATATTTTGGTTTATAATATTTTATGATTGGATTTAAGATATTTGAATATTTTTTAAATTTAATCACAACAATATCATTTATATATCGATTTTTTTAGTTAAAGCGTGGATAATGGGTATGGGTACGGGCACTTAGGTACCTGAAGGGTAAAGGTACAGGTATTAAATTTGATACCCAATAGGGTACAAGCACGGATATTGATATTTTTTTAAATCGCGGGTATGGAAACGGGTACTATAGTACCCTACCCAAACCCTACCCATTGCCATCCCTAATTTAGTGCATCAGCCTCGTGAGGTGGGTGGGTTTGGAGGTTGAAGGTGGATAGAGAAGGTTTGCATTTTAAGGTGATTTGTAATAAATTTGGGTGGGGAATGTTTGGTAATGGGAGGAGTAGAGACAAGGAGACGATTTGGTGGAGATACATTCAACTAGTTAGGGAAGGGGTAGGAGAGAGTCAAAAGGATTGGTTTAATAATTACTTTTTTAGGATGGTGGGGGACGAGCATGTTACTTCATTTTGGAAGATATATGGATCTGTGGTAAATCTATAAATGTTAAATTCGGTTGCTTATTTAATTTCGCTATAAACAAAAATGTAATTGTGGTTGATGTGTTGAGTATAAGATTTGGGCTTTGTGATGTAATTTGGGTATGTAGGAGAAGTATTTTTCAATGGAAACACGAAGTTTTGTCGGAATGTACTTGTATGGGACATAACTTTATGTTGCATGATCAAAAGTTAGATAGGTGGGTGTGGAGAAATATTGGAGATTACGAGTACTCTGTAAAAGACACGTCTTGTTAATCTCCTTCAATGTCTCTCAATCATCTATATTTCTTCTAATTTTATTTTATTTTTTCAATTTTTTCTTGTTGGGTCGAAATTTTACATCATGCATGTTACATTTTACACAAATCTAAATAAAATGATTTGATATGTTATTGAGATATATCAAAATTAATATTTTGTGCACTTTTATTGATCACTTTTAATTTTCATGAATCTCAATGACATATCAAATGATTTAAGATTTGTGAAAAATACTAACATGCATGATCTATCTGATATAAACTTTCAATTTAACAGAAAAAATAAAAATAAAACGTAACTTGAAATAAATAAAGTGTAAGATCTTTTCATTTCCACAATAAAGTGCTCAGTTAAGAGATCGAACTCTGATACCAATTGAAGTTGTTGAAAAACACAAGAAATTGGAGTTTAATTTGTGTTTTCCGTTTTTAAACTATTTTGGATTTTCCTTTGTTATTTACCACAACATTCAACTTACTATTAAAAGTGATTTGGAAGAGATAAGTTTGAATCATAAAAAACTAAGACGCAATAATTAAAAAAGACTAAAGAGACACATATTTTTATACTAGTTCATAATAAACTATAGCTACCTCTAGTCCTCACCATATACAAAGATTTTGCCTCAATACAATTAATGACTTAATCCCTTATTTCCAATAAATAGTTGTACAAGTCTTCCTTACTATTCCTCATCAAGCTTTGAGTATTTTTCTCTAGCCTCTCCAGATTTTTTTCCCTAGAATCGTTCTTCAATATACTGACATTCTACTGTTAAGGTTCATGAGGGTTGTTGTACATTTTCAGGTACCTCTTTGAGGATGAGAGAGGGTTTTACCACTTTCGATTTAATTTACATCAACTCTATTTGTGTCTGATTGACACAAAGTATGTTTCGAGGATTCTAAATCTCATTGAGAGGGTTTTACATATTCAATCCTATATTAGTTCAAGTGTATGAAAACACTTTGACTGGTCTACACCAGTTTCAATAACTCTCTACTGAGAGAATTTTTCATTAAGGCTTTTGGATGTGTTCTTGGCTTTTCCAAAATTTCACTTTATGTTCTTGATTGAACCATTTCATCGTAAATACAAAGAGGAAGTATCCGCTAAGATATTATTGTTGGAAGTCCTTTAGGGTATAGCCTGTGTACTTCATTTTGCATCAAGGCAGCTTGTATCTTCACGTATTTCAGTAATAGAACCATTGAAGAAAAATCTATTCATGGAGCTAATAGCTAACTCTCATAAATCACTCATTAAAATATATATGACAATCAAAGGAAATATACGGTACATGATCAAAGGATAGAACAATCATAGTATTGTCTTACAGACCATCAGAGCAAACATGTTATCAAAGGATGCATATTATCAGGAAGAGCTTTACTTCAAATCCAACCTTGGTTTCTAATTTGATCCTAGTTACTAAATTCTTTTATTGAACTATTACCGAATTATCTTTGTTATTCTTGCCTTAATTTCTTAGTGACAGAACCTTTAATTTCAAAGTAACCTCTAATTCCTTAGTGGATTTATTATTAGAATTAAGCTTTACAGTACAAAAATTCTCTTATTAAACTATTGCATCTGCAAATAATTTAATTGGTTTCATGACTTGCATCTATCACTAGACGACAATATCATGAATTTCTCATCTCAAGCATTCGTAAAGTCCACTTATGTTTCAAAACACGAATCGTAAAATAGTTTAAAGTTGATTAAATAATAAAAAACATTAAGCAAAGAGGTGAGAAAAATAATTCAATAAACATATTCATGTAACTAGAAATCAAATCAAACAAATAAGAGTTTCATCTTATTTCACTCATCCCTAACAAAAACAGTTTAGTTACGCATGAAATAGATACAAAAGATAGAGATTAAAAAAAACATTACAAGAAAGATTCATAAATGATTCTCGATAAAACTCCTACAATGGTGTTAAAACCAGCCTCCTCCAAGTTTTTTTGTTATGGCACAAGTCTCCAAACTTAAAAATAGTTAAAAAGATTCATAGAATGTGAGAAAAATGAATTTTTATGCATTCTACAGCGTGCCAGTTGCACTCTAGTGCTTCTGAGTAGAAGCAAGATGTCGAAATACTATAGAAATGTGCACCAAGCGCAATCATTTGCGCTGCAGTGCACCGCATCATATGTTTGACATTTAATTCATTTGTCTCCTCTTTTGATTGCAAATTTAATTATATTTTCTTCATGAAAGTTGTAGCCATGGATTGTAGTTTTCATTTGTACTTTGTTTGACTTCAAATGGACATCTGCAACTCCATATATGGCTAAATTACTCCACATAGATCGTGTTGTTTTCTCACCAAAAATCCAACACTACACTAAAATAACAAAACAACGCAAAACTACTATAATCTCCACTTTATCAAGGAAATAAGAACATAAATATTTCATTCAATCCAAAAACTAAAATTGACAAACTATATCAAATAACTCCTTAAATTAACTAATGATTAAAAATAAATAAGACTAAAAACAATGAAAAATATGCATATGGCTAATTGCTTGGGATAATGAATTTGGTTGAAAGGCTTGAACCTCGGGACAGATCGCTGTCTCAAGGCCGGAGATGAAGGAAAATCAGCCATGTTAGCAACTAACCGTTAGCGTGCATCCATTGGAACCATGTCAAAGCTTCCCCCTCCATGTAGAATGCCACAATACACAGAGATTTACTGTAGTAGAAAATCCATGTTGAATCATAATTGCACCTATACCGAGCCCAAATGCATCAATCTCCAAAACAAATTTCTCTACAAAATTTGGTAGGGCAAAAACAGGCGCCTCCATCATGGCACATTTAAAAATCCACCTGAGTGGATTGGAGTTGTCAAAACGAGGGATGTCTAATTTAATGGAGGTGGACAGGAAAGGATGAATTTAGTGGATTGAAGGGAAAATTCAGGTGGACCGAGACAATCACGAAGACCATGGAATTCAGTGGTAAGGGTAGCAATGTTGGTTTGACTATTGGTTTGGAATTGTTGCTTGTTGTGAATCATTTGGTTAATGGAAGCAGAAATGTCATCAATGGAAGGACGAGGTGGTGAGGTCATGGTAATTCATACTCTAGAACATCTTGAAATCATTGATATATTTGAGTATGATTTTTATTCCTTTGGACTTTATAAGCACCATAGGCCCTTAGCACAAGTGTTCCTCCTCATTTGGTCGATCTAGTTGATCCATAACATCTACTCGAAACTCACCAACGATTCAATGAAATGTGAAGTAACACAAGATGGGTAGTATTTAATTCCATGATTAATAGAAAATGATAAAGATATCATAATTGGTCTCTCGTAGCAGAAGCAATGCTTGCTTTGATTATGCCATAACAATTCTTGAACAAGTGTAAAAGCGATTGGTCCTTAATATAGTTATGACTAGAGAGATTAACCTTGAGGAGTTTGGAAAGTGTCAATGAAAGAGTGTGTACCCCATTAAGTAGGTTACTTTTATTCTTGAACTTTGTAGGGTTATTTATTGAGGTCAAGTTCTTCTAGTCAAGGGAAACAATTGACGATGAGGAATTAGGTGAGTCATGTTGGTAGAACCAATGTTGGAACAAATGAGTGAAGTATATATTGTAGGTATATTATAACCAATCATGAGTTTGTTACAATAACAACTATTGATTTTCTTATTTTACACTTTATTCACTTTAAATAATATAAATGCTGTCGATGCAAATTGAACATGATTTTAGTATTATATATAATTTGTGTTAGCAAATATTAATGCATATTTTCGAGTAAACAATCATTTTTTTTTTTATGTTTGAGACATTGTCATTATAATTCTTGAATGTATTGAAATAGTAAATACATCCAAATATTTCTTGTATAGTATTTTATAGATTAAAGTGACGAACAAAAAACATATTTGAGAATTAAGTTGATTAAGTAAACACATATTCGAAATTGTACATACATCCTAAAAATATAATTTTTATTACTTTAAAATCTCTAACAACGAATACTTAAATTATTGAATATCCAAATAAGTTTTTTAAAGTTTGTTACAAATAAGTCCAGAATAGTTTTTACTATTTTTGAACAAGTTGTCATAAAAATTATTAAATATGTAAATATCTTTGCCTTTACATTTGCTATCATCAAATTCTAATTAGAAACTCATACACCATTTTAATCCCAACCAAACTAACCAAAAGAGAATTACATGCCAATAAAACATCTCAAACTATTTAACATCACTAACTAACTTCACACCAAAACTATAATCCTCACACTCCCTCAAATAAAGGAAAGAAGAAGCAAAATCTTGTATAGGCTTTCCATTACAATAATGCTTAGGAGGAGCATGATAGCAAGGCTCCAATGAGAACTCTCTTTCACAAGCTGGAAAATGAGTCTCATTATTTACTAGCTTATAAAGAATCCATGGCCTCAAATTTCCCAATCCTTAAGCAACATATCCAAAAGTAGACAAAGAAGTAGTAACCAACACATTAGATAAACTTAGTAGATACATGTCAACCCAAGCCTTCATGTTATGCAAATTATCATATTTCTTTTGAACCTCTTAATGACTTGGTTGATAAACCTCTATTACTTCCCCATTTATAGTTGGAGAGGTTATGTTTTCCATAGTAATAGCTATTATGGGGCTTGTGCTTTTTTCTCTTCTAATTGGAAACATGCAGGTATGACCTAAGTCCTTTATTTTTCTTTCTCATTAGTATTATTTGTATTTCTTAAAAGTCCTTTTTTTCTTTTTCATTAGTATTAATTGTATGACCTATTATTCAGGTTCCTCTCTTTGCTAACATGGACAAACATTTGCTTGACGCTATAGGTGAACGGTTGAAATCAAGTTTATATACAGAGGGAACCTACATAATTAGAGAAGGTGATCCAGTTGATGAGATGTTGTTCATCATTCAACTAGAACAGTGAAAGCTATGAGCGAGGTGGAAGCATTTGCTTTTGAATCAGAGGAATTGAAGTTCGTCGCAACACAGTTTAGACACATACATAGTCGACAAGTTCAGCATACATTCCGATTCCACTCGCAGCAATGGAGAACATGGGCTGCAATCTACATTCAAGCCGCATGGAGGAAGCATTTGTCAAGAAAACACAGGAAGGAGGAAGAAGAATTCTATGAATCTGATTATGCAGGAAGTAATGATTCTACAAAGGCTTTGGTTCCTCGCGCTCAAAATTCGCCAAGATTTGGAATTAATACTACAGCCTATGTTTCTCGTTTCGCTACTAATGCCCTTCATGGTCACAAACTTCGAGTTTCAAGTTCAAGAAGTTTGATCACTATCCAAAAGCCCTCAGAACCTGACTTCAATGCTCTTGATGATGAAGAGTAATAATTTTGTTTTTCTTGTTAATATGTGAGGACTGATTAAGTTATCTTCATTTACATGGTTGCTATTGTCCTTCACCATGACACTATTTACACTTGTAAAGTATGTGACACAAATTTTTGGTGGGTTTGGTATATAAAGAAAGACATAGTTCTAGGCTTGTTGTATTTCGATAGATATTTGACATAATTAGATCATATTTATATAGTTGTTTCTAGGTTTGTTGTATTTCGATAGATATTTGACATAATTAGATCATATTTATATAGTTGTTTACATGTCAATTTTTATACATCTACAGACTTGTTATTTACCGTTGTCATTTTTGTCACTATTTTTCAAAATACACTATCAATAAACATAATTTAACATTTTACTCTATACAAAAAGTATAAAAGGTTCATTAAACAGTGCATGGACAGAGCTATTGGAGTTTGAACAATTTAAGGTTCAAATGTAGCCATTATAATCACTAGCATTAAGGAACTACCGTACAGCCGTACCTGTCTATCAGCTCTTTTTATTGAGCGTTTAGGAGAAAAGGGGTTAAATAATCGGTTTTTGTATTTGATTAACTATCACTAAAAGGTAAAATAGGAAGAAGAAAAAGCGACATAAAAAATTACTATTGCATAAAATATTTGGTGTAACTCTCAGCTGATATCCTATAATTTAAGATACAGCTTAAGGCATCATATAAAACACCAAAATCTTGTTACAATTGAGTTTGCTAAGTCATCATATTTTTATGCCACAAATAGGTCACATTTGTTTCAAACTGAAAAGGGAAGAATGCAAATATATAACATCAAAGAATATTAAAAATGAAACCAACTCTGTAGGCAATGCCTTCTTTCTCTGCTTGTGAGCATTGAATGATCAATGTATGTGGATGGACTATAAAATACAGAATCTCCTCTAGTAGTGTTCTACTCAACTCCTCCATGTAGAAGACACTTCCAAATCAGAATCTTCTTCCCACCACGTCCTTGACTGTAATATCAAACGATGTAGGTAACAGATTTATAATTGAACTAGAGACATCACAAAAATAGGACTTAAGATCCCATAATAGCTCACTAAAGCAAGAATTTGACTCAGCTCAATGCCTACAAAACTTTTCGATTATGAATAAGATTTTGCTCAATTCAATTGTATAAATATTTTAAGAATGTGAGTATTTAAGAACCTTAGGATAATAGAACGGGTTTTGCTATATGTCACGAATCATGTATATCACGAAACACATGATGTAATTTCGGTTTTTTCTAAAGAGGGAGGGAACTTTCAACATAATGTTTGACAAAAAACAAGGAAGGATTAGTGGAGAACTGGCGAATCACATGAATTCATTAATTTTCGTGACAAACAGCATTTGCCTAATAAAATTAGGAATGGCATTACATAAACCCAGTAATATTCTAAAGATGCGGTGTAGAACCACATGAATATGCAAATTTTACATAAATGGAAAAATAACATTAAAAAGAATAATTACTACCATAGCGAAGAAAACACAAGCATGCATAAAATTAACAAAAACTAATTAAGTAAAAGAGAAAACCTTATAGCCTATTCGAAGAAATTCTAGAGAACTTCCCTCTTCTTCTTGAAGTCCCAGGACCCTCAACAGTTCTTCTTTGGCCTAGACAAGCCAATAGATAATAGATTAATATACAGTATTCACAATTAATAACAAAATCAGGTGAAGTTCGTGAATTTACTTCGCCAAGGGTGAAGCAGGTGGCACTTTTTGCTATACATGCATACGAACCATTGGCTTGTTTAAGCATCACCTGCCAGGGACCTGAACAATTGATGAAGAAAATTTAGTGCATCATTCATATCACTGACAAATAAAAGCATATTAGTTTTACAATAAAAAGAATCAAATATAGACTAGCTATCTGGTCTTAACTGCTGGCTAAACAGGCATTTCCAGATCCATTACATGAGTGAATATCCAAAACCTTCCTTTTTATTGTTGACAATTTGACATCAATGCCCTGCTTTTTTTAGGTGATATGGATTTCTTGCCTTTAGTTACAATATAATATGCACCAGAAAAGGGTAAGGACTAAGGACAACAAAGTCAGATTTTGATTATTCTAGGTGATTTGCTTTAAGTCAAAGAAATTTCGCCTTAAGTTTTAGTTTTTATTAACATTAATATTTAATTTATATAAGTATCTCAGTATATATGAAGAAAATTTAAGTAAATAGTGTGGTGCCCTCACGCAGCCGCACATGCATGTATAGATACCCAAAAAATATATAGCCGTACCAGGGTACTGGCGGAATACAGCTCCACTGTAATTGACAATGTAAGGTACTATGGGAACTGTCTAGAAAACAGAAAAAGTACAGTCAATGTCTATTATTTGAGAAAATGATAAATATCTAAAGACTATTCAATAAAGAAGGGTGGTACCTTTGAATACTCTCTGATCCAAATGTAGAATACTGGAGTGAATTGGGAAAGAAAGTGGTAATGCAAATCTTTGGGTGGGAAGCCGAAAAGGCCTAAATCAGCACTGTAAATTCAGTGTTTAATCTTTGTCAAACAGAATTGTACTAGGTAGTAGTTAAGGATTGAGGCATGCATAAAAATTCCAATAAACAAAAAAGAGTACACATATACTGTAGTGTTTCTAGCTCAAGATTAAATAGAAGTGTTGGTGTTGATGTAGCAAATGTTTCCTGCAAAATGGTAGTAATAGAAGATATATACATCAAATTAAATAGGTAGGCAAACCAAGTGCACAGAATAAATCCTGTTCAATTACATAAAATTGATTAACTATACATATCAAAAAATAAGAATCACTTACACATTTTCCCAACAAAGGTCATCAAAACCAGAGCCTACATCAAGTTCTACCATTAAGATCTTGCTATCTTGCTACTGTAAGAGACAGATGAAATGAACTATATAATGCAGTTATTGGGATGGGGGTCCAGTTGTGTGGTCAATTGATGATATTTTGTTGACTTCAGTATAATGCAGCTATAGGCATACATAATAATTGATTCTTTTTTTTGGGTTATATTGTACTAGTGGGTGTTTGTTATTTTGGAATGTAGAAAAAATATAGAGCAACTCTACCAGATTTTTGGTGGCTAATTGATTTATTCCTCAAGTGTTCTGGTATGTTATTACAGTACCACACATGGGTTACGATGTTTTTTCACCAAAACGTAGCACTGCGCTAAACCAAGGAAACAATACAATACTACACAAAATGGCTGGTTAATCAAGAAAGTGAAAGCATAAACTCCTTATTTTAATCGAAATACCATTTACTTAAAATACCTCTAAAACAAACATTAAATTGAAAGAAATACGCTAAACAATTGACTCAAAATGACTCTAAAAATAATGATTGATGAAGGTTCATCAGTATGATTCTATCCTTAGGTTTGTCAAGATAAATGAGTATTAAACTAGTATTAGTCTATTTTACGACACGAGCTAAGAGTGGATTGTGACAACAGATGTAGATGTTAAACTCAATAAATTGCAGAATTTCACATGTTGCCCCAAAATCATATGAAAGAACTCAAGTCATGTATTATTATTGTACATTACTCATCACCAATGAACAAAATAACGATCCTACTAGAGAATCCAAGATCGATTCTGTTAGAAACCCAAAAATTGAACTCCAAAGAAAAAACACTTTTTACTAAGAAATATAAAAGAATAGGAGAAAAATATCTCCTCAAAGGTTTCCCCATCAGAATAGAGTTTCTACTCTATTCACAACTTTTCAATATTCAAACGATGTCCTTTCTAACTCCAAGACCTCTCTATTCATACATGATAATCCTAATTACCTCTTTCTCAAAACAAACAAAAAACTAACTAATTACCTCATTCACTAATAACTAATGAAACTCCTTAACTCAAATCCTAACAAACTCCTCCTTATCATATATCCTAACAAATTCACATCAAGGATTTGAAATAAACGAATAAAAATTCAGGAAACCTTCTAGGCAGTGGCACCATACCACATATTTTGAAATTTGATATAATTAGATAATATTCATATAGTTACTTACACGCCAATTTTTATACATTACAGTGAGCATGTAATTATGAGTGCGCGGTGGGATTCACTAGTGAGCATGAAGATGATGATGGTGCTGTCACAAATATTGTTGTCATGGATGGAGACAATCGGCGCCCTGGACGAGTATGGCAAAAATCCAGATTCACATGCTGTTTTTGTTTTTGGTTTCTGCTATGGCACTGACTGCTTACCAGATCAATCCCCATACTATTAAAGTGTGTGGTGGCATTCACTTGGGAGTTTTTCTGATGTTTGATAACGAAAATAACATTTTTGTGGAAGATAGAATTGAGAAGGAAGCAAGAAAACTTCAATGCAACATTACAGCTATTGATGTAGCTTTCAATCAGCCTGATATGAAAAGAGCAAGATCTATGGGAAAGAGGATTTTGAAGAAGGACATTGGTTATCAAAATCTTGAATTCCATGCCATTTCATCAAGATTCTCAGATGCTTCCTCAAAATCTTCTTTACCATAGATCTTAGAGTTGCTCTTTTCATATGTTAAAAGTTGGATGCTCCAGACGGCGATAACGAACATCAATAGTTAATGTTGCACAGAATGAAAGATTGAAGTTTTCTTACTTCCTTCTCAATTATATCTCCCACAAAAATGTTATTTTCGTTCTCAAACATCAGAATAACTGTGAATCACACTTTAATAGTATGGGGATTGATCTGATAAATCAAGCAGCTACCATAGCAAAAAGCATAAAAAACATGTGAATCTGGTTTTTTGCCCTACTCGTCGGGTCGATGGTATCCATCCAGCAACATCCGTGACACCATCATCATCTCGTCGTCAGCAGCAACATCTGTGACAGTATCATCATCTCATCGTCAGCATCACCATCCACCATCCACCATCATCATCTTCATCTTCATCTTCATCTTCATCTTCATCTTTCTCTTTCTCTTTAGATATCCACTTTAGCTGAAATCCTATGACATGTCTTTTCTCATATTTATGATGGATAAATTGAAGTGTCTTCTAACCATTTTCTTATCACTTCAGTATCATCAATAACAATTTTTACAATGTTCTTTCCGATCCTCACATTGTATTCTGAGTGGCATACTGCTGAATGAGGTGGTATCTACAACAGGTGGTTCCATTGATCTTTAAACTTCGAATAGAAAAAATGAAAAATAGTGGAGACTATATATTCATGCTGTGAAGCGTGAGACATGGTGCTGTGAAGCGTGAGAGTGCTCTCAAGCGTGAGAGAAGGTGTTGTGAAGCGTGAGAGAATCAGGTGTTGTGAAGTGTGAGAGGAGACCAAGAGAAACGCGGAGTGTTCAGATTAGGGCTTTCTATAATTGATCCAGAAAATAAGTAAATTAGGGTTTATAAAAATCATGCCCCATGGATACGCCTTTGTCCATAAAAATGAATAGTATTGTTTTTATTAAAATGGTAGATTCAAGAGGGAAGTAAATATTAACACTACATTTTTGCAATTGTTTGTAATTTAAAATATCTTGAAAAAATTACACCTATATTCTAATTTGATCGAAACAGATTTTTTTTATAAAATTTAAGACAATTTCAAATAAATACTCACATAAGTGATACTCTCATCTCTAGAAACAAATTAGTATTAAATAATTTCTTTTAAAAATTTGGATTAATGTTATTTAGACCGACTATGCTTTGCCTCTAAAAAAAGCCTTAAAAGATTGAGAACTGACCAATTTTTTTTGGTTAATCTTCTTGAATTATAATTGGTATATATATACAAATATCTCCTAAAACGAATTATATACGAATTATATATGTGACATAAATATATAAACAAATCACACACATCAATTAATTAAGCTAAAGCTAAAATAGTTAACGAACTTTAATTAAAATGAATTATTTAAAATTCAAGTTTAAGTTATGAATTAAATATTTTTTAAACGTTTGATATAAATTATTTTTTGACTGTATTCTCAATTATCATAACTAATTTTTGCTAAGTATCAAAAGGTTAAAAAAAAGTCACAATTATTGCTGCTATCAATGCGAAGAATCAAGATTATCAAGGTATAGATTATAAATAAATATATAAAGAAAACTATGAAACATATTGAACATATAAAACTTTCAAAACTAATATCTAACCACTAATTTTAATAACATCTAGTTAGAGAAATACATCACATAAAACTCCTAAAAGTCAATTTAAAAAAAATAAATAAGAATATGTAATGATAACAAAAAAATAAGTGCCACATTTTTT